>OZ025289.1:47775749-47992249 GCA_964019185.1 Maratus speculifer
TTTTATACTTATCGCACTTACTTTTATGTATATTTATTTATAAAAAAAAAAATATTTTTATATATTTTGTGAGAATTTTAAGGACAGTAAGCATAAGAAAACTGTATTTAACTTAAGTTTTTGCTCTAAATTTGGGACATATTTATATAAAGGGAGTTTTGGATGAAAAATTTCAATTATTATTTATTTATTTATTTATGTTTCATTTTTAAAATGCATCTCCGGGACGCTTTGATAAAACACTTTTGTTTTTTCCCTCGACATTTGAGGAATTCACGTATTTCCTGCAATCGTTGATGAATTTCATGTTTTTTTTTTTTTTTTTTTTTTTTTTTTTTTTTTTTTTGTCTTTCCTTATCTTTCGGCAAAACTTGCGATTCCTCCAGTATCTTTTGACGGAATTAGTGTTTTTCCTATGCAACACTTTATGCAATTCGCATTTTTTTCATACCCTATTTAAGTGTGCAGATTGTTGCCCTAAAGCGGTTTCGTGATATTTCATGATATTATTTGGATATAGCCGCTACCAAAGAAATAATCAAGGCCAGAGGACCTAGAGTATTTCTATTTTTATTTCCTTCTGAGAAAAAAGATTTTCGAGCTTATTCTATCGACGATCTTTTTCAGAATTTTATAAGCTATGTTTTTGAGATTTTCACAAAAGTTGCTCTATGCATTTAGCTAATACATTATGCACATTATAATTTGACTGCATTCGCGCATGCGCAGTGAAACATTATTTAATGAACTTGCTGACTTTTTATCCAATATTTATTGTTATGTAAATCTGATTACAAGAATGTACAATGACCAAACCGTTTCGATCAGACCGTATCTTCAATCTTTCTTAGATTTTTAAAGGATTATTTGCCGAATCTTTGTGACATCAACCATGGTTACTCTCTTTCATACATATATCATTTACTTTTGTATGTATTTATTTTTTAAAAGAAATAGTATTCTTTTTATACCTTGAGAGAATTTCAAGGACAGTAAATATAAAAAACTGTAGTTAACTTTTTCTTCTAAATTTGCTCGGGGAAATACTTACATAAAGGAAGGTTCTATTTCTTTCGATGGAAATTCGCGATTATTTATTTATTTGTTTGTTTTGTATTTTTTGCATTTCTTAAGTGTGCAGATTATTGCCCTAAAGCGGTTTCATGATATTATTTCGATATAAACGCTGCTAAACAAATAATCAAGACCAGCGGACCTTGAGTATTTCGAGCATTTCTATTTTTGCTTCCTTTTGTTAAAAAGGTTTTTGTGCTTAGTCTATCATCGATCGTTTTCGGAATTTTAAAAGCTATGTTTTTGAGATTTTCACAAAAGTTGCTCTATACATTTAGCTAATGCGCTATGCACATTCTATTTTGATTGCATTTGCTCATGAACAGTGAGACATTATTTAGTAAACCTGCGGCTTTTTCATCCAACATTTAAATTTATTTAATTCTGATTACAACGTATTGTGTACAATGCCGTTTGTCATGGTTCCCGAAAGGAACATTAATTTATATTAAGAACTCTGCGAATTATAAGCAAGAAAACTGGTTGATTTTTTTTTTTAAATCTTTATTTCTTCACGAGTATGCGTGCTTTCCTCATAAAAATAAACACAGTTTATTGCAAGAAGCTTTATAATCATATGCTACACTTTCAACGCTTTTACGCCATTATCGGCGAGCGTAAAGGTGGCTTAGGGTGTACTAAAAGATATTCATTTTTCTGCAATTTGTTTACGGTTCCCTCTGGGGTTTCGAAAAAAAACTTCGCAGAAATATATGACGTCTTACTATGGTGTTTACACATCTGAAATTTCAGGACTATTGCTCCAGTATTTTTCTAGATATTTAACAAAACAACTAAAAATTGCTAGTGACCTGTGATCATTGCACATAAAGTGTATTTACAAAAGTTCAGACTTTAATTTAAATAAACATTAATTTTGTGAAGCTAAATTACTCGTGTCACATTGTAAAATCATTCCCCAGTTGCTCCAGGTTAACCTCATGAAGATGTGGAGATTATATTTTGTTCATTATAAAATCCTGTTGCAGCATTTAATAGCAACAAAAAGCTTTTTATAACTATGATATGTACTACACTTGAAATGATGTCAAGGTCTGAGTACATTGATGTTCTAGACAAACTCTTACATCTAAAAAACTTTTTTTTAATCAGTAGATATCAGTGTAAAAAGTTGATGTCTAGGTATTAACAGTATGTTTCTGCGATTGAAGATATTTCTGACAGTTTAAACGGCTAAGCCTGTCTCACCTGAGTTTATCAGGTTAAGATCTCTTGTCAAATCACTTTTATGGTTTCTTCAACATGATGCGATTGGGACATTGCCCTTTAATTTAAAGAAGGGAAAAAGCAACAATTTTTTTTAATTAGAGTTTTTAATTAGTGTTTATTATTTTATTTTTACTGGAATTATTTTGCATTAACTAGCGGATTGCAGTGTCATTAAACTATAAATCAGAAAGAGATTAGCTTCGGAATATATTAATATTTTTTTGATACGACTGGATTGACAGTTTAAGAATTTAGATATGTATAACAACTTTAAATTTATTAACGTTATTTCCAACACCATATTTCAAGCGTAAAGACGCCAATGTTCAGCAATTTAAACATTGTTTTTCTCATACTATCATGGATGTTTCTTTAAAAAAAACTTCATTTATTTTTTCACTCGCATCTGTAAATTATTCCAAACCTAACCAAATAATTCCTTTAACTCACATAGAATTTCACACTAATATTTATTTACACTATTATGCCAATATTATGCTGTAAAATCAACAATTGTTTTTTTGCAGTGTAGTTATCAAAGAGCTAAATATTTCTATTGTAAATAAAAGATGAAGGAAATCGGCAAATCTTATCCTACATAATACTGAATCGTTTTATAATTGTAAGTAATGTGCACATCTAAATCTTCGTCAATTGTTTAACCTCGTTATTTGCATACTACAGACAAACAAGAGATGGAAGATGCCGGCATTCCTCAGGTATTCATGACATGTAAATCTTGCATTCCGTCCCATAATGACCTTCTGGTGGGGGACAATATGCTGCGCGTGCTACTCTCTTAACCCTTCCTTTCCCGCTAAACGCATCGAATCTGGGACACCACGAAAGACACCATTTTGCTGGACCAGTGAAGAAAACAGGTTAAAGCGAAAGCTCCATTCATTGTTCGTTATGGAACAAACCTCTCCTGCATCTTCAGGTAACATGGAGGTCAGAAGAAGTGGAAAAGGAGTTTGTTTATAGTCTTTTTTTTTTTTTTTTCTTGCTGGGATAGTAATGGACTATTTGGAGATCTCAGAGATGATTCGGAAGCAACCTTGAAATCACTCTAACCCGGTTAGTGGCACGAAGAAAATATAAATATCGGGAGAAAATGAGACTGGCGAATCTGGGCGATAGGGGACCCTCTGGGTGTTTTTATACGAGAGAGAAAATGTGTTATGTTTTTGTGATCGGAATTGGAATGAAAGGGTAAGGCAATATAAATTGAGACTCGGATAGAAAGGGGACAAACAATGTTATAATAAGGCCAGACGTATTTGGATTTTAAAGCTACATTTTTTTTATGTATTTGTTAAGTATGGGAATATTTATAAAGTAATAAATAATACACTGGGATTTAAGTCTGGATATGTGACATCATTTTCATGATTCCATCGCAGACTCATAAAGCGAGTAAACAGAGAACCTTCCAAATATTGAAATTGTATAGCACAAACAATCATTTCAAAGTAAATGGCATAATGTAAAATGTTAGATGTTAAAGTGTGGATTCTTCTGTTAATTCTTAAAATGTTAATACAATTTGAGTAAAATTTTCGATGACATCTGATTCCTCTCACATAGCACCATTGTGATGCGACACACAGTTAAGAAACATACTGAACCTTCTGGCAAATTATCCTATTTATTTTATTTTCTTATACTTTCATGTATCGCACCCTTGCTACAAAAATGTCACAACTCAAAAATTGGGATGTTTGCCCACTTTTTTTGCTGTGTTATCCCATGACCACTCGCCTGATTCAGATATTCAGCATCCATTTTAAAAGATGCAGATATTCACGATAAAGCAAAAACCTTTTTCTAGTCAGATTTTTTTTTTTCTTTTTACATTAAATTATCCGTTATTTTCAAACAAATAATTTCCATGCTCTTAGAAAAGATGTTTTTTCCGCTAATTTTTTTCCGGTAGGCTGAAAAGCAGGAGGAAATTCCATTTATTCGTTACACACATGCTTATTGGCTGTATTAATACCAAGATTCGGATTTATTTTTAAAATGTAAAACTGAAAATTCAATAAATTAAAATTTCCAACTAATTCAAAAACATTCAAACAAAAATAATTCTTTCGAATTTAATAAGGTTTTTTTTTTTTTCCTAATTCATTTTAATTTATTTGCAATTAATTTTTAAGAGTATTAAAAAAATAGTCACGTGTAAAATATTTTTAAATGAACATATTACATGCATACATATACATGAGAAGTGTAAAAATGTCAACGTTAAAAACACCAATTAATTTAAATTATAAGCATACCGGTTCCGGTCGCATTTAGCTTACCTTTCCACAATGCTAAGTATGGCAGAAATTGTCTCATATATATAGAAAAGATGGAGGATTTAAGTTGATGGTTTATTAACCAATAGGAAAAAAATGTTGCAAGTAATAGTCAATACGAAAACATATGGGAAATGCAACCAAATTAATGAAAAATGAGAATATGAGGGGGGGGGGGAGATAAGAAAGAGAGGTTTTTATGTAATACTTCCTGCAATTCCAATCATGGTGAATTGATAATAGCGGATTGGCTATTTCATAATTAACAATACTGCCAAAATTTTTATAAAAATTAAATACTTTAATCTCTCTTATATATGTGAACGAATTTCCACTATTCTTAGCACCGAGGACGGTAAGCTATATGCTACCAAAACCTGTATGCTTATAGTTCAAATTAATTGGTGCTTTTAACGTTGGCACTTTTACATTTTATTAGAATGCACCAAGCTCCATCCTAATAATTATGCGCATATTAGTTTAATCAAATTTTTTAAAAAATGTTGTATTAAAAAAAGCCGACATTTGTTGTAGCATTTAATTCAAAATATAATATTCATATTTTACATCTAAGAATCAAATTATATGTTATCATAACATGTCTAATATGTAATAATTTTTATCCTCTATTATTCTGTAACTGTTAAAACACCAACCTATTATATTTCTTAATGACGTAATGTTCATGCAATTAAGTTTAAATTTCCGAACGTTTGAACGAGAAATTTTACAAATATTATAAAGCCCTTATTTGGAGCTCACCGTATGGATAAGGTCCTCTATTGGAAACGCGCGGACTTGGATTCAAATCCAAGCGGATCGATGGAAGAATGGGAGGCATTTTTTTTTTAAAGATTCCATTTTTTTCCAGATTACGTAAGTAATTTTCTTCAAAAATCGGACCGAGATGTTCTTCTCTGCTGGAAACTGGCAGATGAATAGAGCTGGGCTCGATCCCAATCATGTCTGTCGGCCTAATAGTTCGGAGTTTTGCGTGATTTTCTTCGAACCTTGGATTTCCTTGCGTAAGTATGGATTAGGTTCCCTTAGAAAGACCTCCACGGAGAACACCACTCTCCTTAGTGTCTATATCCCACCTATTGATAATTGGCCGTCATATACACAACCAATCTTCAATTCTCGGTTATATAACCGGCAGCAGTGCTGCCAGGAATATTTCCGTGAACTCCAGAAAATATTTCTGAGAATTCAGGTTCTTTTTTCATAGCATTTATTAAGTACTACTTTTAAAACTATTTGTATCATGCGGCAACAGAAACTTTTCCATTCTTATGCAAATAAATAAACTGATACAAAAACCGCAATTTGATACGACCTATACCATAACGACATGGAGAATGCACAATTTTTGCTAAAGTATAAAAATACTTTGATTTCATTCAGTTTTCCGCTTCTATTGTTTTTAAGACACACAAAAGCGAGTATGGGGTTTAATAGAGCGAATGAGTAAACTGCTCTTTTTTCAATTGGATTGTATTCTTTCCACAACGATAGTCGACACTTTTTGTTTCGCATTCAGTGACTATCGACCCTGAATTTCTGTCTTTTTCTCCTAATGCTTGTGTCCGACCCTGAGATCCTTTTTGAGCAGAATTCTGCACTGGTTTTCGACCCTGAAACGATATCGACCTTGTCCCATTAAATTTTTATGAAGTTGATTGTTTGATGAATTCAGAAGGAAGGCGAGCAAAAATAAAACATGTCGCAGGTATTACGTGAAAAAGAAAAAAAAAGATGAAAGTGTGCCGAAGAAGCGTGTCGAAGGATGATTTAATTTCTTGTTATAAAAAAGGATCCAAGGATTTAACATTTTTTAGCGATGAAATTTCATACAGACGATAACTGTAGTTTAGTAATATTTACTATTATTATTTAACAGTAATAATGTATGAACAAGAAATTATTTTCTTGGGAGTATGTGGTAATTTCTGAAAGAGTAAGTGCACTGTAAATTAAAAAGCGATTAAAAAAAGCTATACTAATCCTATTTATCACGCATTCATGAAAATTTCATCTTTTAAATCATTTAGCCTGAATTTTTGAAATTACATTTGATTATTTACAAGATTATTTAATAAAATTTAGAGGGATTTTGCCAATTAAAATTATTTAATTAAATTTGAATTTATAAGGATTTAGTGCAACATTTATAACTTCATTCAAATCTTTTATTAAAAGCATTTTTTTTTAATCTTATAGAAATGGGAGCTATATAAATATAATGCTCTTACAAGAGAAATAAAGAAATATTTCTTAGCTGAAACTTTTCTCTCCACAGTCTTCCGACGGTAAGAAAGTTGAAAAAATCCAGATAAAGATGAAAATATCTTTTTTAAAATAATAGTGCTATGAGCAGCTAATAATGATTTTGGAATAAGATAAATTATATATAGCTCATTCTAAACTGTATTACTATTAATCGATGTATTAAGCCAATTTTTAAAACGTTATTTTAATAGTGGGAGAGAGTGGGGTGGAGTGGGGAGGACTTGGACAGTAGGTTTTTCTCTTTATGTATTATCTTTTTAAACATTTCATCAACCGCACACAAGATGCAATATAAGCTTGCAATCGTATAAAGGAAAAGATTATTTCAAGAATCAAAAGTAAAGTTGCTTCATATACTTTTTGCCTTCTCTGGATATTAATGACTTTTTCTTGCACAGATGTAATGATTTCCTTATTTTAGAAACATTTACTGTATATTATCCATAATTTAAAATAAGCCTAAAAGCAGCAATTTTGTTTATGCAAGAAGTTAAAACAAAACAAGGAAATGGGTAGGAATGGGACATGCCCAATTCCTTTTTTTTTAAGATGAATATAAACTGCTAACATTCAAACATTTTTAGAGGATAATATATAAATCATAACATTGATAATATATTCTTTTACTTTTAAATGTAAATAAATTGAATTATTGATTCTTTTTAGGTCATCTATGACTGACAATCCTGAATTTTCCTTCTAGTCATGAAGACATTGGAATTTTATATCGTGACACATACATTATCAACCTACAATCACTTTTGATTGTACATCTAGCCGACAAAAGATTATTTGTGCCTTATAGCTTTGTTTCATTGCTGTCCCATACCTCCCTGCTAGTGGGAACGGGGAAGTGTGGGATACATTTTGAAACTTACAATTTCTTTAATTATAAAATAGCTTTTGTATATTATGTTTCTATATTGTTCAGGGAGATCAAGAAATGTTTCACCTTTCACTCTATAAATTGAAATTTTTGTTTTTGTGTCAAACAAAGTTGATTTTGTTACTTTTGTAAAAAAGCCCCTCACCACCTCACTCTCTCCTACTTTAAAATACGTCGAGATATAAGAGGTTAAAATTTCTTATTTTTATTTATATTTTATTTTCTAGTTTAGGTGTTCAAAGACTTTTATTGTTATGGTTTCATAGCCCATTTATATATTTTTGCAAGTGTGATTTGGCGTATCATTAATACATCGATGTAAATCGTACACAGTTGCAACTGCAAAGAATATTAGGCAGTTTTATCACCTATGTCCAGATAATGAAAAATACCTTAGAATGGGTTTATTAATTTATAATTAAATTCTAATAATATTATAATACTGTATTGTGCTCGGAAACACACCTGTGTACATTATTTTTATAAATGCAAGCATACAAAAAAGGGTATGAAAAATTGGTCAGAAAATTCAATCTTTAATTACATTGACCAAGTTAATTGAAATAGAAGAGGGCAGGGTTGGCAAGGTTTAAACCAATTGATTTTAACCATGATTTAAACAGTGGTTTAAAGGAGGAGGGTAATAGTCCAGGCGCCGATAACATCATAATCCTCGTCATCCCTTTATTTTCTTTTTTAAATGTAAATTAAGAGTAAAAAGTTGTACGGGCAAATTTAGCTAGATATGATTATTATTCGCTAGGTGTAACTAATTAATCTGTTTGGACAGCCGGACGTTAATGTTATAAACGTACAAGTAATTCTTTCTATTTTTTTTTTTAAATCGGACCCGATAGGGTTAACATGCTTATTAAATAATTATGAATATAAGAATTAATTATTATATTGCCACCCATGTCAATTATTGCATTCATTAAACGCCTTTAAGACCCACATATTCAAATGATTGTGACAACTGGAAAACCTTGACACATATCTCTTCTATACCTTTGGGGAACAAAATTATTTGTATGAAGTGAACTCTTTTTGTCCCTTATGAATGTTATGAATTCATGAAAATTTCATCTTTTAAGATGACTCTATACCCTTTGAACTTTTTTTTTTATTTAAACATTTTAAGCTACATTTTTGCATACTAATAAAGGACTGAATGAGGGAAAATATCTTCATAAAGAAATTGTTCAATTTCCCCGGCAAAATCTGAAAATTTTAAGTGTATCTTCTCATACAATTTTTAACATAATGAACTATCTTTTTAAAACTATTCATAGAAATGTGCGATATAATTTTAGATATCGGATTTATCATAAGTTAATTAACTTGAGAGAAAAAATAAGAGGAGGAAAAATCATATTTTTCCTCCTAATGACGGCTGATGGTTACAGTTGAAACCGCTGGAAATTTTTAACATCTATTGACAGTCTTTTATGTTGTAAAAACCTTATTATGTATATTTTAGTACCTTTTAAGTAAATTAAATTTCAGAAATTTAATATATCACATTTTTAAGTGAGAAGTTACTTAATTACTTTATTGTTTCTATTTACTGTCCACAAAAAATATTTTAATATTGTGATCAAATAAATTTTAAAAAGTTATTCACACATTTGAAATTTAATATAGAATTTTCGGTTCGAAATTTATTAACTAGATACATGTATACATAGAGCTACACATTTTGTATAAAAATGTTTATGAATTTTGAATATAAGAATCACCCGCTTACCAGAATAAAAACATTAATATTGAACATGATTCTTATGTGTGTAAATTTACTCTAATTGGTTGCTGTTTTTTATGTGATAATCGCTTTCATCAAATTGGAAATTAACCTTTAACTTATGTTACATACAGCTACTTTTTTTCAATTTTTATAGTTTAACTTGCAACTTTTCAGTTTAACCACAGGTATTACCGAAATTTTGTTTCGTTTGGAACTTCAGTACTTTCACCCAAGTCATTTGAATTGATGAATTTTAATTATAACAGACCTTTATAAAAAGTTTAAAAACATCGTCCTATGTATTAATCGCGACTATTATTCAGTGGTCTGTGAGATAGAATGGTCTCACACACCACTTCATGGTAGTTATGTGAAAATTTCAGCCATTTATCAGTTAAGGGTGCAGGTAATTCTTTCAAATTAGCCTCCGTAATATTAAATCTATGGATATTTGATGTATTCGTATGTACAAAATACATCTTCATTAATATTGTACAAAGCCTTTTTTTCTGGATGCTGTTCTTAAAGATCTTAAATGTCTCTTTTCTTCGTAGCTATCAAAATATTTCTTAAATCTATGCTTTATTTTATACGGAGTGTTAAAATCTTACTCTTAATCGTCAGTTTTTAAAACATAAAATATTAAACATAGATTTTAGAAATATTTTGATAACTAAGAAGAAAAGAGACATCCTTTAAGAACAGCACCCAGAATGAAAGAGTTAAAAATATTGATTTCCTGAAGAGATATTTTGACTATACGAATGCAACAAATGCCCTTAGACTTAACAATATGAAGGGGAATTCAGCTGCTGAGTGACAACATCCTTAAAGTTTGAAAAGTATTAAAAGCAAATGCACAAATATTAAACATTAAAATCAATCAAAGCATAAGATTATGCAATTTCTTAACTAAGATTAGCTTTGTTTTCTTTTGGTTAAACTATACTAATACTATAAATGAATCCGTTAGTGAAACAATCCGTTAAATATGATTCTGATTTCTGCTATAGTTTCTTGCTTGTCATTTATAATTTGTGCAAAGATTCGGATGATGATATTTAGCTACTTTCGCAGAGCCAAACTTCAAAACTAGTTTTATCTTCGTCATCGTATATTCCGCTAATTCGGGTTAACGTTAGAGATTTTCCTTTTTAATCTAATAACAAATTTATCAAGGTTAATGTTATTATGTGTCGTATTATTTCCTTCTCGCGATGTCAGTTACAGTTATTAATTGGATTTTTATTATTTGTTTATTTATTACTTTATTCTATATATATATAATTAGAAAATATAAAGAAACTTCTCTTTAACGAAGTTGAATCATTACGTTTAAACACTTTGTTATATACAAAAACCTTTAATTAGAAATCAATTCAAATTCAAGAAATTTGTATAATGGGTTATTTCATGGCAACTTACGTTAAATTTAGAACAATTTACTGCAGTAATTTTAATTTTTTTATATTTTGAATATATATTTTTTTTTCATGTGTTATATTACTAAAATTTCTGAAAATAGCTCTAAATGTAACATAAGTTACTATGGAATGATCCTAATAGAAAATACATATATAAAATGAAAAATATACACAAAATGGAAATATTGGAATATTTTAATTCGGGCAGTAACTAGACATATTAGGAAACCCAGTGGCGTAGTGTTCAGAGCGTCTGACTGCGGAGCCGCACGTCAAGAGTTCAACTTCCGACTAGGAACAGTTCATTCAGCCTTTCATCCCTTCGGGGTCGATAAAGGCCGGGATTGACCAAGCTTGCTTGGAAACTAAACATCGAGGATCTCGCGTTAGACTGACCACCTGACCGGGATGTATGCTGCATAGCACTTCGAAGCCCAGGCGAAAAAAATAAATAAAAAGAGGGATGTTACTGATGACACTGATCCTTCATCGGTTGTAATGCCACAGAGTTTTAGTTTTATGCATATCAAGAAAATTTAATGAGAATAATGCCTAAAAAAAAGACATAATAAAGAGAGATAAACAAAAACTGAAGCGTATCTCACTTTTTTTTTAAATTATATTCCAAATCTTTATCTTAAAAAAAATCTGTAATGTTATTTTATACATGCCTCTTATAAAACACACACTGTTCATAAAATTTTTACAATTTTGTAAGTATCCGAACAATACATCTGTAACATTTTGGTGAAATTGGGATCTATTTTTTATTGCACCAAAAACTTTTAGCATTTCTTCTTTTGAATGTTAAATAAATAAATAATTTCAGTTTTATACAATCCGCTGAAATAAATTCATACGTCCGTTGCAACAGCAATCTCTCCGTTTAAAAGTTGCTCACGCATGAAATTGTAATAACTTCGTTATATAGAATAAATTTTTATCATTTATAGAGGTTATTGAACGAAAATATTCGATAACCGCTTCTAAACTATGCAATATTCCGAAAAGCGTTCCTTTATCTTTAGAAATCTCAGTAAAGAATTTATTTTCGAAATTTAAAGGATTTATAAAATTTAATTTTTATTAACAATTCAAAATTTTCGGAAACGTTTAAGAGAAGCTTTTATAACGAATTAATCACTTCTATTTGTCTTCAAAATTGTTTTTTGAATGCTATCAGACTTCAATTAAGCATTTTCATCTGCACAATTAAAATTATACATGTAATTGTAACAGAAAAATGTTAATTTTACTGTTAATGCTGTTAATTCTATATGTTTTCTAATTTAAAAATGTTTGCTGAACATGAAAATATTTACTTTTGACTTCAAAACATCCGAAAAAAGAGAAAAAAAAAAAAAAAAAAAAAAAGGTTTTCTAGATAGAGGGAATTGATTAATGCACTGTAAAAACTACTGGGAGCATTTTCGAAAACTACGGGCATCTAACGGAAACAAATTTTTGTAAATTCTTTCGATTTTAAAGATAAATGCTTTTGAGGGGGAGAGAGGATTAAAAGGTAAAGGAACGCTTTACGGAATCTTGGGTGACTCGAAGAAATTATTCTGTGCTTTCGTTCATGATTATAGTGCATTTCCATAAATAAAAAAAAATATCTGTCTTTTTTTTTTTTTTTTTTTTTTTTTTTTACAATGTACAACACGAATCTTGGTGAACTCTAACTCTGATACGACAATCTGTTTGTTTATTTATTTATTTATTCTTAAGTGATCTGATTAATTGGAGACCTTGTAAACAAATACCTTTATTAAAATGTGTCTATTAAATCGAACACTTAATGTTTAATGAAAATAAATAATTTTGCTATTTTTTTAGTATCAGATCTCATTTTTCGATCAAAAAAAGAATATGTCAAAATCTTCATTTGTATTAAGTGTACAACTGTATTTTTTTTCCTTTAAATAATAAAGTTAAGAATCTTTGATGATAATATAAATTTTAATGATAATTTCGTAATTAAAAATACCACCCGACAAATTTGAGTTTAAAGAACTTCAAAATTTCACAGAATAAAAAATTGATTTTTTATCAGTTATTTTAAAATGTATTAAGTATTGAAATTTTATTAATACTTGTATAAATAATAATAATATCTTGTATAAATATTTTTCCTCTGTTTTTAATTCTTTTTCATTTTTCATACAACAATCATTTAGTTTTCTCAGTATATAGTATGTCTAGTCGATAATTTTCATTACAAACATATCAGATTTTAATAAAAAATTAATTAATAATAATTTAATTAAAATTATTTTTTTGCAATCTCAGGGGTAAACTAATTTTTTGATATGCGAGAAACTATTTTTGATCCCTTGAATCCTAACACAAATTCAAATTAGCTCAGCTGCTTGTAGCTGTATATTTGAAGTGCTTTCGTTCTTCATGCTAAAAGCTATGCAAGATACTGGCTGATCAAACATTATAAAATAAGACGGTTTGCTAAATTTTTGTTTTTAATATGTACGTGCTTTGCAGCATTTCATATTCGTAAAAGCATTCCAACAAAAATATATATATATATTTTTTTTTTTTTTTTTTTTTTTTTTGTTATCTTGTTCAAGACTTAAGAATTTTTTCTTAATTCTGTGTATGTCATGTATTTGTAATACTTACGAATGTATGAGGACCGCAGAAGCCAAAGGGCTAAATTTGAACTAAAAAAATTGAGTTAAGTGCACAGACGATCTGGAAATATGATTTATTCATAATAATATATAAGGGATTTTCTAATTATGTGCTGCATTCTACAGATAAACCACTTTTGCCGAATAATAATCAATATTGATTAACTAAAAATTTAAAGAAAATTTTACTCTACTCTTTTCCAGGTTACTCAAATAAGAGTACAAAGACCACAGTGAAACAAGCGGCTGTTTCTTATTTCAATTCAGTCAATTATTATTGATGTTCAAATTTAACGTCAATTATCTTTGAATTCAATTTACTCCGAATCGAATTTTTGTCACTTGTACCCCTTGGCTACCGAGATCGTCCTATACACTGTAAAAAAAAAAAAAAAAAAAAAAAAAAACGGACGATTTAACGAAAGTATTACTGGTAATCTAGACGCCAGTACTATTTACTGTTTTTTAACAGAAAAATTTCCGTAAATTCCGGGATCAGAATTCCACATTATTATCTATACTGATTATCGTTAACCGTTTAACGCGTCAATTAATTTTAAAGACACTCACAAACTAGTCGTTGGGGGCCACCGTAATACTTACCCATCATGGATATGTATATGAAAATAAAACATGTGAAAACTATTTATACAATGCATTGCAATTCATAAACAAATTTTAAATATTGTTAATACACATAGTAATGCTCTATTAAAGAACTGCTGATTACCGATTTCGACAAATTATATAAAACGCCAAACTACTCAAGTAGTACCGAACTGCGTAAAAGAAACATCCTTATAACTCCAAAAATAATAACTCTATTAACTAACAATTAACTGTATCGGATTAAGCGTCTCATTTGCAATTAAAATATACCTCTGAATTGAAATTTGAATGAAATACAGGGTCATGAAAAATCCGAGAATGTGGAAAACAGGATTACAAATATCTCGGCAACTAATAATCCGATCGACTTCGTTCTATATGCAAAATGTGTGTTATTTTATTGCCTTTTACGTCCATTCCTTAGAACAAAAAAATTCGAAAATTTTTATATACCTTTCATCAGAACGAATTTTTCGAGAGTCCGAAAAAAATAGTTCCGGATAATCGAGGTTGCTGATATTAAATAGGGTTCGTCCCATTCTTACATACTAACTACATACAAAATTTCAAGTCTCTATCTCAATTCGTTCGGGAGATAGAGCGTTTACAGACAGACAGACAGACAGACAGACAGACAGACAGACAGACGGATGGCAAATTTTTTTTTCTAAAAATATGTTTTTCGGAATCTCCACTATCTAAAACGTGTAAACCCGTCAAAAAATTTTTTTCGATTTTCAAAACGATTGCAAGACTTACCCTATACTACGTATGATGGGTAAGTAAAATCAATAATATTGGATTTTTTTCCGCTCTAATACAACAAAATTTAGGCCACGATTTTACTATTTCTATCCCAAAATACAGAAAACTTCGCATTTTCATGAAATCAAAGGTGTGTTCCAGTAACTGGGCTGCCTGTTATTTTTTAGTGCCAAACACTAAATTTTTACGTGTGTCCTCTTTCTTTTTTCCTAAAAAATGCGAAAAATTTGTGAACCGAAGTTTAAAATGCCAGAAATTTTTTTTCCAGTCATAGACATATTCTGTCAACTTATTAAATGTACTTCTTATGCTTTATTTTATTTTTATTTATTTTTGCGAATCTATAAAGTAAGAAATTTCTTTACTATCCTTCTTATTTTGACTCAAACCAACACCGATAAATAATGCTATACTGTCTCATATAGCAATAGCGTTAAAAAATACTCCTTTAATACAATTGTTCTAATTGAAAATAGAAAATTAAATCGAATATATGAGTTGCAATTTTCTAACTGAATGAAAAAGAGTCCTGGGCAGATTTCAACTTGAGACCTTTTGTTTATGTTCACTGTAAAAAATAACGGACGATTTAACGGAAGTATTACTGGTACTCTAGACGCCAGTACTATTTACTGTTTTTAACGGAAAAATTTCCGTAAATTCCCGGAAAAAGTCGAAAAAAATGGAATATTCACAGAAGTTTTTCCCGGAATTCACGGAAAATTCACAGAAATTTTACTGTGTTAAAACACAGTAAATAGTACTGGCGTCTAAATACTTCCGTTAAATCGTCCGTTTTTTTTTTTTTTTTTTTTTTTTTTTTTTTACAGCGTTGTCAATACTCTACCGCTTGACTGATCCTGGGTAAATCTAGCGGGGTCAATTCGTTCAAAAAACCATTGGAAAATGACATCTGACTTACAGCAGGAAGAAATGTAAGCCTAATAATCGTATTTAGGCGATTAAAAAAGCAATTTGGATTGCCATCACGAAGAGTAAGTTAATCTTAAATGTTTCCATAAACAGGGAGCGCTCTTTAACTTTTGTTAATCACTTTATAATTAAGCTAGCAGACTTCATCCGTTATGCTGATCGATTTCCCAAACAAACCTTGAATCAAGAGAAATATATCGATAAATTTGATATTGTGTATTAAAACGCTATAGAACTTTAGGTATCCTTTGAATGTCCTTCTGTATAGCTGAAAATGATATGAATGTCATTGGGCTACTATGGTTTGCAATATGTCAGACAAAAGTGGCACTGTTAAGGAGCAACTCTTTTAACTCATAATAACAGTACGATTTGGTTAAGAACAATATACAATCTAATAAACACTCTCTGAAAGCACTCTCCGAAAAGTAGTTTAACTAACAATGTCACCAAAATCCTTACAGGTAGAACTTTTTAAAAATTGCTGATCTTTCATAATCGGCTTCATTTGATTATATAAATTTTCTCTATAATTCGATAACCAAGCAACGTTGAGCGATAAAAATTTCCCTGAAAAATTATTTAACTAAAAGTATAAGACTTTTCGAAATCCATTCACAGTAATCTCTTAAAAAGGCCAATCACTCATAATAAGGTTCACCCGTGATAAGGTTTACTTTATTATAACCCCCCCCCCCCCAATAGTTCTGCAAATAATTAGCACAGAAAGATGTGTTTCATACTAAAATCTTTCCTAAAAAAATATGTAACTAACATTAAAAGTCACGTAAATATAGATTCAGCAGAACTCAAGTTATAAGCAGCCGGTACGAAATTCCTATTTTTATTTTATATGTACAGTAACTGTTCACTGTCATTATAGGCTGCGTAGTCTTGTGATTAAAATGTGATGTATTTATTTCAGAATTGGATCGCTGATTTGCCCCGATGTCAGTGATTTGCCGAACGTTCGTGCAGAACGCCTGGCGGAGCGACCTATGCTCCAACTGTTTCAAGTCACTGGAGGACCACACTGACCACGGCACCGCCAGGCGTAACAATGTCTGTGAGAAACTTTCCATGCCCAGATATGTGCCACAGGCTGCTACACTCTATCAGGTGAGTAATTATAACTATCATATTATTTTGTCTGAAAAATGGCTGCACTGGTGATATGCACTTACGCATTAAAAAAAATCATGGTATGCCTCTTAATATCGTGTCACGGATCTCCTTTTGTCCGACAACGTGCAGAAACTCGATGTGGCATTGACTCAACAAGTCGTCGGAAGTCCCTTGAATTAATATTGAGCCATGCAAATAGCCGCCCATAATTTGGAAAATGTTGCTGGTACAGGATTTTGTGCACGAAATGACCAATCAATCATGTCTCATACATGTCGCTGAGAATCATGTCTGTCGATCTAGGTGGCCACATCATTCTTTGGAGTAGTCCAAATTTATCCTCAAACCAATCATGAATGTTTTTGTCTCGGTGAAATGACGCATCGTAATCCTAGAAAATTCCATCTTTTTGGTGTATCCGAAGTCCGTCCGAAATCTGAAAACGACATCCAAGTAGTTAAACATTTTCCAATCAATATTAGTTCAGTTTGACCAGTGGACCCAGTTCATTTTATTTAAAAATGGTCCTACATCATTATGGGTCCATCACTATCTTGCACAGCATCTTGTTAGCAACTTGCATCCATGGCCTCATGGGATCTGCGCAATACTCTAACCTTACGCGATTACCAACTGAGATAATTACTTACTTGACCAAGCAACCGTCTTTTTCTTTCACTCGTCTAGCATTTAACTGATATGTTCATGAGCCCTGCAGATGCAGTCTTGTTAGTAAAGGCAAGCGAGTCGGTCTTCTATTGTCATACCTCAACAATGCCAAATTTCACTGCACGGTTTATTGCTTATGTGATAACACTGTCTTATGTCCATTCTATGCACGTTTTGCTAAGTCTCAGTCATTAAATAGTTGCGGTCGGCTACTGCGTTGTCCATGGTAGTAGGTAATGCCAGAAGTTAGATATTTTCGGCACACTATTCGTACTGTGAATTGAGGAATGTTAAATTTCCTAACAATTTTTGAAATCGAATGCTTCATGTGTCTGGATACAACCAGCATCCTGCGTTCAAAGTCTGTTAATTTCCATCGTGCGGCCATAACGTCAGAAACCTTTTCAGATGAATCACTTGAGTACAGATGAAAACTGATACCCTACTGCCCATTTATACATTTTTTATGCGATGCTAACTGCTATCTGGATTTTGGTATATCGTTATCCCTATGCTTTTGGTACTTCAGCGTTCGAGGCATTTCTCCTCAAGAACACGATTTGTTCTTTATTATTATTATTATTATTATTATTATTATTATTATTATTTCGCAAAACATGCCGGCATAGCAGCTGTGAATTTGATTATTATCAGTCTAACAGTTTAGCAGGAGAACATCACAGAGAAACCATTGGAGTGGATACATAAAAGCAGTGCTTCTGCTGCTTCACTTGGATATAAAAAAAATTTAAAAATCCGAAGATTGCGTTTATATCTTTATCTCGAATATAGAGGCTGGCATTGCCTACGATCATAGACAACGCAGCAGCCGACCACAACTACTTAATGATTGAGATTAGTGACATGTGCGTAGAATGGACATAAGACAGTGTTATCAGGCAAGCAGTAAACAGTGCAGTAAAATTGGGCGTTGTTGAGACATGGAAGAAAGGGGGGAGAGTTACAAATGCATAGAGGCGCCTATGACATAATGTAGAACATATGCAGAACATATGTAGAACACATAGCGCATGCGTAATTCCATTGTTTTCCTAAAAAATGCTTATTAGTGAACCGTTGTCATTCGTTCGTCGTTGTTCGTCAGAAGTGTCGTGTGCAGAAGAATGTGCAAATGTCAAATTCTGCCAGCTTTTGGAAAAATCACAGCAGGTCTTTACTTCGACATCCCTAATAACATACACACACACACACACATATAGTAGCATAAAAATAAAAAATAAAAATAGAGCGATAAACCTTGATTTTATGTTTAATTTCGAACCACCAAAATCAAATTGCACGGAGCAGGAAAATGTACAAAACCGGAAAAATAGGGAAATACCATGCAACGTTTAAATTGACTCCTTCAGTTCGTTTTCATCATTTTTAATTTGCAGAGCATCACGATGTGTAAACATTTTTAATAATTTTACTGATAACTGTGATGAATACACTATTTAAGAAAAGGGACAAATGTTCTTTTTAATGTAGGACAATATCTTATAATCGCGGACGAAAGTATACAACAACCTCTTCCGAGTTACCCAGGATCCCGAAAATCTTTTCTTCATCATTAGAAACCCTGAGAAACCAATATATCTTCAAGATTTAAAAAAAAAAAAAAAAAAAAAATTATAAAACAGTACTTCTGTTGCCACAATGACCAAAAAAGTATTAAAAACTACAAAATAATAATAATAATAATAATAATAACTCAAAAAAGAAATTGAGATACAGCTTTCAAATTAATTGCATTTGAAAGTACGTTTTTTCCCTATACGACGATGTAAAAATTGAAAATGTGCGATGTTTAGAGTTTTAAAAATTCACAAATAGCGTACGTAATGTAGGACTCTGTTGTTAAGTAAGCCACATTTTGGTCATTGTAAAAAATATATTTATTATTATTATTTTTAAGTATAGAATTTATTTATAAGTCTAAAATTTTAGTTTTTGCAAATATACGTTGTAATTTGTTAAATTAATTTTTTTTTAAATTTTCCAAAAGCTTCCTTTTTTTTAAGTGTATTAATTAGTTTTTCAAACCGGAATATCGATCTGTAGGATGCTATCCATTCCCAATTAAACATTTTTAACTGCGAACTTAAATTTATGCATGCGAGTGTAGTAAAACAATATTGAAGTAAAAGTTAATGTTATTGATCTATGATGTTCCTCCTTAAAACATGTTTGTTGGACATGAAAGCGTTTATTTGAAAATGAAATGCATCTTAAAAAGCAACATTTCTGTTTAAAGAAACGCATTAATACGTTCAAAAATTAATAAGAATCCTTTCCGCAAACCAGTGTTCGCAAAAGAAACTTGTTTTATAAATGCTTCCCTAAATCTCGAAAATGCATTGATTTCGGACGTTTTCTAAAGATAAGTACTCCTTTCGGAATAGTGGATATCTCAGAAGAATCTGTTGCATGTTTTCGTTCACGGTTTTATGATATTTTTCTAAATTAAGACATAATTATGCTTTTTTTACACTATACTTTAAAAGAAAAAAATGTAATTAAACGTTCTGAAGTTTACATTCATAAAATAAAAAGAAGCCGAAAAAATGTACATTGAATAAAGTTTTTCTAATAGTGGTCAAATTTTATGTAAGTCATTTATTTTTCAATACCACTTGATATTAAAAATTTCTCAAATCTCATTTGAAACTATACATACTTATTTTGCATCGAATTTTTTTCTTTCTTAAGGTGCAGAAAACATATCTACTGTTACTGATAAAATTATAAATTTCAAAATATCATATAACAATGTCTTTTAGATAACGCTAAGAATCTTGAAAGAGAATCCATTGATAAGATATTTAGCTGTGATTCATTTCTGAGTCACTGTTTATTTATCTTTCTTTGTTTATTGATTTATTTATATTTTTATTTTCAAAAAGTTGCTTTTGCGCAAGTATCTTAAAGTTTTTTTTTCCGCTTGCAAGTGTGGGGAATCATCTTTCGGTACACAAATTCTTCACTTTAAAAAAATGGAAAATATTTTTGGATCCATCAAAATTTATATGTAATAACATAACCTCAACCTCATCCAAGTAAACCATGATTAATAAAAGCCATCATTTATCTTCAGATATCTTAGAAACCAATGGATTTTGGAGACTTTAAGGAAACTATCTGACTCCCCCCCCCCCCTCCAAACACACACACGTTTAGAAAAAAAAGGGGGAGGGGAGAAAGAACGAAAAGATAAAGAAAGAAAGAAAAAAGAAGAAAATACTTTCGAGTAGCTTCTACAGAATTTTAATCAATTTACTCAACATAATATATCCTATGTTGCTATCCAATATAATGTTTATTTCGAGATTTTAAACAATAATGTAAAAGTTAAAATCACAAAAGTAAAAATTATACTCTACGTTCTTTGATTATTTAACATTTAAATAATTTTTTGCCGAAAAGTATTTTATAAATTTAACTCCTGAGGATGGTTTTAATGATAAGCCGAAGAGTCGAGTATGATTTTTATTTTTGTGGCTTTAATTTTTACATCTTTGTTTAAAATCTCGAAATACAGCGTCCGTCGGATAGCAAGGTAACTTATTGTTTCTGTTCTCTCAAAATAATATTAATTTAATGTTGATATTAATGCCAAAAATTTAGTAATTCTACTATGTTGAACATGAAAATATTTACTTAAAAACGATAAAAACGATATGTACGTAAAAACGATATTTTGAATTACGAAAACTGATTATTACGTTATAAAAGCTACTCGAAAATGTTTATTTTTTCTTATGCAACGTTCACAGCAGAAACGTTTGTCTCAGAACTTCTACGCTAATTATCGGATATCTATCGGTCGCTAAAGTTCCTAGAGATAATGCGATGCTTTTCGAAATCGTCAAAACCTCGGGAGAGTATATACTTTCGTAAATTTTTACTAAATCCAAATCCATTTCTCTTTTTCTTACAATCACTTTTGTTGAAAAGAAAAAGTGCAATGCCTTGACTTATCAGTTTTGAACAAAGTAAAAGACTTTTTGATTTTGTATACAATAAATATGTAATAAAGAAAAATCAAAAAATTGATCTAAAAGTGTTCGATTCAATTTATCAAAATGTATTTAAAAATTTTTTTTTTAAGAATACAAATTTTCCTTTAGAATTTCCAGAATCCGTATATACACAGACAAATTTATTTGTAAAAAAAAGTGATTATAATATTTATGATATAAAAACATATTCTTTAAATAGCAAAGTCATTAGAAGAATTAAATATAATTTTAAAATATGCTCTTCCAAAACCAGGGATGAGACCGTTCCGACAAAAATGACCGAATACTAGTACTAAATTTTAATAGTATTTCTCGTGTCGTTAAATGATAAAATTTCTGAGATTTATTAAAGCAAATAGTACTAGTAAAATTTAATGAGAGTAATCAGTCATTTGTGTCGGAGCCCTCTCATCCCTGCGAAACAAAACAAAAAAGTCGTCTAATAATATGAAAAGTGTACAGAGCGAAAGAAGAAGCATTTTAAATTCGATAAAGTGTCAGAAAATAAAGGGAACAAATTGAACAAAAGGGAATAAAGGGAGCAATAAATAAAATAATTTAAAAATATATTTATCTAAATAGTAAAAGTAAATCACTTAACCCTTTGCGGCGTGGTGGTTTCATAGATATATCACTTAATTTTAACTCCCAAACGCCACATTCGCACCAGAATTTTGTTTAAAAGAATTACGATTTATTGAATGCGTGAAATATAGCCTTTTCTTATTTACAAATAAAGTTGTTTTCAAATTCCGATGTCAGTCATTAATTTCAACACTTAAGCAGTGAATTTGTCCTGCGCCGCAAAGGGTTAATAGGGCAAGAAAAACAGAAAGGTTTTTTAAAAAAGTCGAATAGAATTTCGATTCCTCTGATTCTACTATGCTTTCTGTCGCTCAGAAAAATTTATTCAGTTTAACTAAATAATTTGTAGAGTTTCCTGGCACTGCTACTCTACTTAATTTAGTTTAATGACAAACGCATGTTAAGATCGTTAAAGGAAAAATACTCTACAATATAGAATGCAATACCCAATAAGTTTGCCTGGAAACTAGATATTTAAGAATAAAATAAGAGGAGAAAAAAAAGAAGGAAAAGGGGAAAACAAAGACAAACAACCTAGTGTGAAAGAGCAGATGAAAATATTCTATCAAAAACAGTTTTATAAAAAGGCTTTGATCTGTATCTATTCTTATGTACGTTTATTTTTTTATTTATTGTATTTAAAATTCCCCGGTTATTTTAATGTGACATTCGTGCATTTTCAGAGTCGTGGCATTTCGAAAAGCTAATATATTTTTTAAAATTTAATTGGAATAGAATTGCCCGATTCTACTGTGCTTTTTGTCGCTTAGAAAAAATCGTTCAGTTTAACCAAATAGTTTTTATAATTTCATGACACTGTTATTCTACTTAATTTTGTTGTATGACAAATGCATGTTAGGATTGTTGAGGGATTTTACTGAAAACATTTGCTTGGAAGCTGGATATTTAAATATAAATTAGAGTGAAAGAAGAGAAAGAAAGGGGGGAGGGACATACAAACAAATATGGTAGAGGGCAATAAAGAAATAATGTTATAAAAAAAAAGAAGTCCGTTAATTAAAAGACATAAAAATAAATAGAAATAAACAATGAAACTTAAATTCCATACATATATTTTTTTAACTGGAATGGAATTGCCTGTTTCTACTTTGCTTTCTGTCGCTTAGAAAAATTCGTTCAGTTTAACTAAATATTTTTTTATAATTTCCTGACACTGCTATTCTACTTAATTTATTTTGTTGCATGACAAATGCATGTTAGAATTGTTAAGGATCCGCTGCAGTGAGACTCCCGATCTCTAAATCCCATGTTAGCCTATGGCAAAACTTTGAAGCGTCTTAACTCATAATCTAATATAATTATTGAAATACCGTTTTCACCATCAGCAAGTAGACCTCAGATGCCGATGATATGAATAGTTAAAAATTGTCCACGTTAATTTTAAGTACATAAAAAAGTCCCTATAAACTTAGGAATTCCCATTTGATTAAATTTTATCATCTTCTTAAATATACAGTCGAGTCTCTATATAACGAAATCCATCGTTCCAGTAAAAAATTCGTTATATAGAGAAATTCGAAGTATAGAGAATGCTGTTAAAAATCGTATTTAATGTGTAAATTTTGAACAAATATTATTTTTAATCTTTTTAATTAAGAATTTGAAATGTTTAACTATAAATATTAATCTAATATTCTCTTTCTTAATTATTTAAGCTGTTTCAAAAAAGAGAACAGACATTTATTTGAAAGCTTAATGAAAATCAAATAAGGAAGACTTGCATTAATTTCAGACGAAGAAATATGTAATTTTTTGTTGTTTTAATTTTTAAATTGTTACGCTCTCAAAATAACGTTCAAATTTTAGCAAGGAATGAAAAATTGTTGTTGACATTTTCCTCCATTTGAAGGCCTCTCTCATGTGCCTCTCATTGATTCCTCTCTTATGCGTGTAACAATCCAATTAATTGACTCTGTTTTGAGAAGGATGTTGAAAAGTGTTTGGGAGGTGGGATGAACTCGTTGGATTTAAAGAACAAGAAGAGAAGTAATAAAAAAAATAAATAAAATAAAATAAAAACCTCAGCACTGAACAATAAATAAAAAATAAGTGGTGGAAAATTTATTCCATATGATTTCGTAGCTTTTTTAAAACTGAATAAATTAAGACCAATTTCTGGGAAAATTCGTTATATGGAGATAGATATTTCGCGACATAGAGACTGTTTTTAATGTAATCATGCGAAAAGGGGACCGTTCCTACTAAAAACTCGTCATATAGAGAAATTCGATGTATGGAGTTTCGTTATAGAGAGACTCGACTGTAGTTAAAAATTACGTAGACAGTTCTTAAAAACGAACTTCATCAGTATCTGAATCTGCTTTCAAATCGTGAAAACGGTATTTTTTATAATTATATTAGGTAATGAGTCATCACGCTTCGAAATTTTCCCATAGGTTAACAAGGAATTTCATGATGGGGTTTCACTGCAGCGAGAAAAGTGGGAAAACATACAAGCACATATGGAAAAGAGCAATAAAGAAATAACATTATAAAAAAACGAAGACCTTCTACTAAAATACATACATATAAAGAGGAATAAACAATGAAAGTAAACGAAACAAAAACACAGTATTTTCTTTTTTTAATTGGAATAGAATTGCCTGATTCTACTGTGCTTTCTGTCGCTTAGAAAAACTTGTTCAGTTTATCATTTTTATAATTTCCTAACACTGCTGCTCGACTTAATTTATTTTTATATATGATAAACGCATATTAAGATCGTTAAGGGATTTTCTTGAAATATTCCCAATAAGTTTGCCTGGGAGCTGGATATTTAAGAACAAAATAACAGGAGGAAAAAAAGAAGGAAAGGGGAAAACCAAGACAAACAACCTAGTGTGAAAGAGGTGATTAAAACATTCTATCAAACGCAGTTTTATAAAACGGTCTGTATCTATTCTTATGTTACGTTTATAAATTCGTTTGTTGTATTAAAATTCCTCGGTTGTGTTTAATGTGACTTTCTTGTCTTTTAAGAGTCGTGGCATTTCGACATTTAATTAGCCTATATATCTCTTTATTTAATTGGAATATAACTGACTGATTCTACTATGCTTTCTGTCGTGTAGAAAAATTCGTTCAGTTTAACCATATAGTTTTTTTTATAATTTTCTGACACTGCTACTGTACTTAATTTAAATTATTGTATACAAATGCATGTTTGAGGGATTTTATTGAAAAAATTTGCTTGGAAGCTGGATATTTAAGTCTAAATTACAGTGGAAAAAGGGAAAGAAAGCGGCGGGGGGCATACAAGTGCATATAGGAGAGGGCAATAAAGAATATTATAAGAAAATTGAAGTCCTTTAATTAAAAGACATAAAAATAAAGAGAAAAACCAAATATTTTTTTATCCATTTAAAACGGAACTGACTGATTCTACTATGCTCTCTGTCGCTTAGAAAACCCGTTCAGTTTAACTATAATTTGTATAATTTCCTGGCAGTGCTACTCTACTTAATTTATTTTATTACATGACAAACGCATGTTCAGATTGTTAAGGGATTGTCTTGAAATATGCCCAATAAGTTTGCCTGTGAGCTAGAGGAAAAAGAAGGAAAAGGAAAAAGTGACAAACAACAAAGTGTGAAAGAGCAGATTAAAACATTCAAGCAAACACAGCTTTAGAAAACAGATCTGTTCTCTATCTATTCTTATGTACGTGTATTAATTCGTTTGTTGTATTTAAAATTCCTCGGTTGTGTTTAATGTGATGTACATGTCTTTTCAGAGTCGTGGCATTTCGACAAGCCTCAAGTGGCGTCTCAACGAGTCTCTGTACGACAAGGTGTCCCGCAGGGATTTCGCGTCCCAGACCCCGAAAAGCGCAAAAGTAAGTCAACAGCCGGAACCATCCGTTCCGAGCAGTCGGGGAATCCTCATCAAGACTGATTCCACGTCCTCAGAGAAAAAGTACAAGAGGTGAGTTGTTAGAGTAACTGTATGTTATTTTATTCCTAATTCATGTAATCATCTCTATGTATACTTGAAATTGATACTTGTCTATGCTTCAAGAAATTCTTTTGTATATTATACTTTATACTTCAATGGCAGTGATAATATTTAATGTGACACAGTTTCTTTTAAAATGTAGTTCATTTTAATTTTTTTTTCATTTTATTGTTTTATTACTTAATGAATTCACAACGTAATGAATTTAATTGTTAGATTTTATTTTAAGAATAGTTTTTAAATTCATTTCAATATTTTTTAATTCATTTTATAAAAGAACATGCATTTAGTTATTATTATTATTGCTACAGAGACATATTTTTAATGTTGTTCTATCATTTCCTTATTTTAAATTTATTATTAAATTTTATTACAGTTTCTTTTCTAATTAATCTTAATATTCTTTTTTAATTCATAAAAGACCATACCCCCAAAATAATTACATGTATGTTGTTAGATTCCTTAAATTATTATTTATTACCATCTTCTTTAAATGTAATAATATTTATTTTTAAAAAATTTTAAATCAATTTCAATATTATTTTTAAATTGATAAACGGACAAGCATTTAAAATAACAATTATTATTTTTGTAGGGTATAATTTTATGTAAAATGCTGTTTATCAAAATTTTCTCTTTTTTTATTATTATTTTTATTTTTTTTTATTTATTTTATTGCAAATAATCTTGAAATTAATGCCAATATTATTTTTTAATTTATTAAAAGCCGTGTAACTAAAAATAATAACAACATTTATGTAACCAAAATTGCTTTTAAAATGTTGTTTGTTATTATTTTATTAGTTTAAATTATTTTTCATTCGATCTTTAAATTCATTTCGATATATAACTGTATTCGAAATTGTCTTTTTTTTTTTTTTTTTTTTTTTTTTTTTTTTTTTTTTCTCTCTCTCTCTACAAAATAACAATAAATAATTAAATGTTGTTTGTACGATATAATACTGGCATCACTTCTGCCAGTATTATATGATGAAATCAACAATAACCAGCCGTACAAAAGAAAAAAAACAATTTACGGAATATTACAGTGATTTATTAAGATATTATACTATTGTTTGCATATGGTTTATTATTGTTAATTTTACAGTACAGTACTGGCAACTAAAATACCAATATTATACCATACTTTTTTTTTTTTTTTTTTAAGTAGATATTTTTAACATGTACACTATATGGGCAAAGTTGACCAGTCACTTGCTATTTTAGATGTTTTGTTAAATATCTAGAACTCTGCATAAGGAATTATCCTGAAACTATTTAAACAGAACCTGAAGTGTTTGAACAGAATAGTACAAATCATGTATTTATGCAAAGATTTTTTCCGAAAATACCGTAGGAGAACGTAAAAAAAAAATGAAAAAGAACGATTATCTTTTGGATAAACCTATCAAGACTAATGGAGCAAAAGCGTTCGAACTATAGATTATGATTAATCTATTCAATGTATTTCAAATGTATAATCGGCTGATTGTAATAAACTGTGTTCATTTTTATGAGGTTAGCATGCATACTCATAAGGAAATTTGGCTTTTCATAAAACCAGTACCGATTTTTGCCAAGTTTTTTGCCTATAATTTGCATAATTTTTAATATAAAAAAATGCTTTTTTTTCTGAACGTATGACAAACAACACTGTACACAATACCGTGTAATCAGAATTAAAAAAAAATTAAAAATCGGATGAAAATGAGCTGGTTTACTAACTAATGTTTGAAAGCGCCTTCGTGAATGCAATCATAATTTAATAAACATAATGTGTTAGCTAATTGTAGTTAAATTTATGTTAGCTAAATGTACATAATGTGTTAGCTTAAGACTAAAAAACATAGCTTGAAAATGCTGAAAATTACCATCGATAGAATAAGATCAAAATCCGTTGTTCTCAAAAGGTAGTAAAAAGAGGAGGGGCTACATCCAAGTATGTGTAATATTGCGTATACTATATTGACACTAATCAATGGATATATGGATACAGCCCCTCATCTTTTTGCTTCATTTTGGGAATACCGGATTTTTATCTCATTCTATCGACGATATTTTTTAGAATTTTCAAGATATGTTTTCGAGACTTTCACAAAAGTTGCTCTATAGATTTATTTAACACATTATGTACATTATATTTTGATTGAATTCGCGCATGCGTAGTGAAACATTATTTAGTAAGCCTGCTCATTTTTCATGCAGTTTTTCATATCTTTTAATTCTGATTACAGGATTTTGTGTACAATGTTGTTTGTTTTATTTTCTGAAAAGAATTTTTTTATATTAAGAACTCTGCAAATTATAAGCAAAGAACTTTTCTAAATTTGGGACCATTTTTATGAAAACTTTTATTTTTTTTTACGAATATACATGATATGCTTATAAAAATAAATGCAGTTTATTATATTAAGCCACTAAATCATAATCTACAGTTTGAGCGCTTTTGCTACATATAGTTTTGACTTGGTTAATCCAAAAGATATTCGTTATTTTTCAATTTTTTGGCAGTCCCCAATGGGGTTTCATGAAAAAAATCTTCACGGAAATATGTGACTTGTACTGTTTTATTTACACTCCTTGAGCTTTAGGATAATGCATCCCGTATTTCTCTTGATATTTAACAAAACGTTTAAATTGCAAGTGAACGGTCACTTTTGGCTATATAGTGTATCCGTACCTGTAATTTATATATTCTCGAGACTACTTTCATTGTCCATTGTGAATACTTTAAAAATATACCCACTCTATATTTTGTAGTTTATTATTATGCAACGTGTTTATGTTCCTTTCTGTTATGTTTCATATTATCTTTTGAGCATTCATACACTATAATGTATAACTGTGAAGAACCAAGAGATTTTTTTTAGGCTTTACTAAGCGTAACTGTAACGCTTTTCATGGAAAAGCTGCATTTTTCAAAAAAAGATTGCTATCAACCTCAAAAATTATTCAATTGCATCGAACTTTGGTAGATATCGTGACTCCTGTAATCACGTGATAAATACAAACATAAATCCTCTTGCGTGCTCATATGGATAAAAGTTGTGGACACCGGTGTCGGTTATCAACCAAGATATAGTAGAAAAAAAAAATACATTTCCGTCTGTATATGTTTTTTTCCGCTATGTTGACTGATTTCGTGAGAACAACAACCACAAAAAAAAAATGAAATTTTTTTTCATTTTGCTGTGAATCATGCTAAAAAAAAAAATTCTACATCCCTCGCTGCAAAATTCGGAAAACGGGGAAATTCGGGTCGATTTCTGAAAACACTAACACAAGAATTATTTGTAGATAAACGCATAGGTTTGAAATTTTTCGGTTAACCCGGGTATAAAATGTGAAAGTTTGCTCTGAGGCGGAGAAAAATCACCGGCCTATGCAAAAATGAATGAAATCTGAAATTATGTTCATCTATTCTTTTTTTTATGCTGTTGTATAACGATGGCTAGTTTTAACATTAGAAGTAAACTACTGTTACAGCAACTCTTATTGGAAATAAGGTGAATAACTTTATAGTTCGTTTACAGGGGCATTTAAAAAAACATTGCATTATGGCCTTTGTAGTACAATCATTTGCAATAAAATTACAGATGCAACATTTTTTCAAACATATTGAAATTGATATACATCACTGAGGTGCACTACAGGATGCGTATTGTTGAATACTGTACGCTTAGCATTTATAGGAACACACAAAGTAATTCATTTACAGAGCGATAATTGCTGGAAGTACGGTTTCTGTTGTGAAATGCACATTAAAATTTTGCTGATTATTATGTATATTACTTAGTGTGTTTAAATTTCGTAGGTTTATACTGAGCCCCATATATGAATTCAAATTTATTTCCGCTTACTGCTAAAAGGGAATTTTCAACTATGTTGAGCGTTTTCATATCCAACTAAATTTTAGCATTTTATGCAGCATATATATATATCTGCATATCATATACAGGGCTGCACAAAAGAGTTAAGTTTCTACGACTATACATTATAATTGTTGAATTTAGGTTTTCAAATGTATTATGTGTTTTCTGAATTGTTTACTTAGGTATTATCTTTTACCTTATTGACCCCTTTTAGATTCATGGGATATAATAAATCCCTCTTAATTTTAACCATTAAATCTCATAATGACAACGGGATTTTGGAATGAAAATTTTAATTTAATGAAGCACGTGCAGAAAAGCTATAACATACTTTGAAATGAATTTGTTTTTAGCTCACAGGCTATCATAGCCTGAGAGCTTATGTGCTCGTCCGTTCTGTATGTACTTGCGTAACGCGATAACTCATGATAAAAATATCCGATCCACATAAATTTTTGTATATAAGTATATCCAGATAAGGCGCTTCCCTGATTAGTTTTTGGAGTTCATTTGATATCTATAACAGGGGGGACGGGGGGTCGTGCCCCGCCCTTTAATTGATATAAATGGGTTTTTCATGCAGAATTATCAGTTTTAGATATAGGATCATTCTGGTTGGACGCCTCCGTGATTGGTATTAGGTTTTCATTGAATAAGTATATACAGGGGGGAACGGGGGTTCTAATGTCCCTCCCTTTAATTTATATAAATGGGTTTTTCATGCAGAATTATCAGATTTCGTTCGAATCTCTAAATAGTTTTGGAAGTTTAACGGTTGAGTATAAAAAAGGGGGATAACTCCTCTTAAATTATATAAATGGGTTTTTATTAAGAATTTTCCAATTTGCTCTTAATTTTGGATATAGATTTTTTATATGATAAAGTATGTACCTGATTAGTTTAATGGGTTCAAAAATTAAGTATAAAAGGGGAAAGGGAAGTTATTTCCCCTCCTTTAATTTTTTTTTCCGAACGGAATTAACCCTTGAAAATACAAGGCTGTAATGTACAATTAGTATGCGCAGCCTGTGAGCTCAATGCCATCAGTTTAACTGGGCAGCATTCTTTTTATTATATTCTGATGTCATTTAATCCTTTCAGCATTAGAAAATATTTTGATCCAGGGAACAAACGGGATGACTTTTGTCACAGTAGTCTGAATATCTTGCGAAATTTCATAATCTATTCTGATCGATTGATTTTTCTTTCTTGTTATGATTTATAATAAAGTTTCAAAAGTTTAAATAATTATAAAAATTTCAAAATATTATTTAGATGAACTATAATTTTTTTTCTTACTAAAACTACAGATTATTTAAACTAAATAAATTCTTCATAACTTACTCAGTAGTTCTGACTAAGGTTCTTAAAAATTATTTTAAAATATGAGTGATAACTTATCGTAGCAAATTTTTTGTACATTTTAATGAAACTTTGATGTAATATTGAGATAGAGTGGAACTTAGCACAATAAAATGTGTGCGAATAGGAATGGAAAATTTTCCATAATCAATGAGTAACATGGTATTTTTTACATATTCATAGTTTGAATAATATTTTTTGACGTTGTAACATACAGATTGTTTCTTAAAAACTTGTATTTTTGGAAATTTTTTCTCCTGAAGATGGTTTTGAAGATTAAAACGAAACGTTGAGTTTTATCTTTTTGTGTGATTTTGTTTTAATATCATTTGTAAAATTACGAATAAAATATTAGCAACATTTACTTTGTTTAGTATGGCTTTTTTTAAATAGTTAGAATTTTTTTAAATGCAATACAGGAAATCCCCATATGTGTAACAGTTTTTCTACAGAACCTTTGCGTACCCAAATTTAAAGATGCTAAGATGCTACTCGAGTCTCTCAATAAGACCCGGATGATAATGTTAAGTCTATGAAGGGAGTTATTTTCAAATATCTAGCTCAAATTTTAATACTTCAATTTCAGAACCGGTTCAGAAATTTAAAGTATTAAAAAAAAAAAAATCTGAAACCAAAATCGAAAGAGTGAAAACTAGCCCGGTTGTAGATAGTCTTCAGCTATCCTAAGCAAAAATAATAATAAAAAAAATGAGGTAAAAATAAAAATAATAAAATTTGAACTAAATATTTGAAAATAACACCCCATTAATTAAACATTATCATCCAGGTTTTTTTTCTTTTTTGAGTGGTTAATGTGGGCTCTTAAGGTAAAGGTGGTTAGCTTCATATATTTAGTATACTTTTTCGCAGATAAACTCAAAACAGGAAAAAATATCGTAGGATAAATGCTTTCATTACAGACTTTCATCCTGGGGCAAATACTTTCTTTTATTTATTAAGGTGTTTTCAATTAGTACAAGGTACGCCAAAGATAATTATAACGAGATATCTATAAATAGATTTTTCGAAAGTAAATTGCGCAGCTAACAAGATAATAACAAAAAAATGAACAAACAGATTCATAATAATCCATTTAAGATGCTAGATACTTCGCGTGATCGGATGAAATCATCCCATGTTGATAAATGAAGAAAAAAAAAAGTATTGCTGCTAAATGGAGTAATAAAAGCAATAACAACGTTTATTATAAAGTTTCTGCAAACAGACTACGAAATTAACTCTGGATTATGGGCTGTAAAACGGTGTATTTTAAAAAAATTTATTAGTCTTTCGCGATAAGTTCTAATCATGATTTAACTTCCGCGACACGCGATAGTTATAATTTTTAAAAACCTACTAAAAGGGGGTTGTATGTATTTCTTTAATTTACTTAGTAGCACACATACACTAAAAAGTTTTCATCATAGATTAACAAAGTAAAATAATTGTTAATATTTGTGTTAAGAATTTTTATATTTATTTAGTAACAAAAATAATTATCCGTGATACATAGACAAAGTAAAATATTTTGTTATTATTTGATATTAAGAAGATTTAAAAATTTATTTTGTAACAAAAGTAATTCTTCATCTTACATAAACAATGTAAAATATTTTGTTATTATTTTATTAATTTATTTATTAACAAAAATAATTCTTCATCATAAATAAACAAAGTAAAATGTTTTGTTATTATTTGTATGAAAATATTTTTTTTTTATATTTATTTATTAACAAAAAAATTAAAATAAAATATTTTGTTATTATTTAATTTAAAAATATTTTTGAATGTATTTAGTAAGAAAAAAAATTCTCATCATATATAAACAAAGTGAAAAAATTGTTATAATTTTTTTTTTGTTTGTATTATTTTTTTTTAGATTATTTAGTAACAAAAAATAATTCTTCATCATAGATAAACAAGGTAAAATATTTTGTTATTATTTGTATTAAAAAGATTTTTTTTATTTATTTCGTAAACAAATATTCTTCATCATAGATAAACAGGTTAAAGTATTTTGTTTTTATTTTTATCTAAAAGTTTATTTTTATTTTTATTTATTTATTTATTTATTTTACACGATTGAATTTTTGAATAGCAAATCTTCCATGAACATTGTCAAAATTTATTTCCATTTTCAAGATTTTAATAAATATCTCTTAAATAAAAAATAGATGCTTTTTCACAGACAGAAAACTTGGCTACAAAAGTAAGCCTTCAGATCAGTTGCAAAAAAAAAAGAAAGCAGAAAGTACAGACACATATCAATGAAAAATCGAACTACAATGAAGCTTTAACCCAGCATTATAAGGTTTTAACTTTTTAAGCATGTTTCTGTTTTTAGATTCTTTTCGCACCACAATATTTTAACCCGGGAGAACGCGCGCTTACCCAGGATATGAATGGTTTAACTTTGTCACCAATAAAATCAACTTAAAACAGTCTCTTTATTTAGACAGAGACCATTCTTACGAGTTTTGCGATAAAATAAGTTGAAGATTACATTAAAAAAATTAGTGGTTGCAATTGTAAAAACCATACGCACTCCGGGTCTTTTAGGCCCTGCGCGCGTCCTCCCGGGTTAAGAATAATTTTTTAATTTTTTTTTAAATTGTTGTCAATATACAAGTGATTCTTAAAAAGAAATAACAATAATAATGAATCTATGTAATAAAAGCCTAAGTCATGTGACTGTTATCGACAGTTCCGGGCTACACGCTTCATTTTTTATATGCTATGCGTTCAATTTTCTACTTTAATGTTAGCAGAAGTAGGTAATAAGTTGCCAAACATTATACAGATTATTATTAAGCGCAAAGCATTTGGCTGTCATCAATAGTTTGCCGGGATAAAAAAAATGATCAAAATTCTTTAAAATTTTTAAATGTTGCATAGATACTATGTATATATTTTTATTTTTTATAATTTTTTTCATTCTATGTTAGATTACACTGAAACATAATACAAATGTGTCAAAAGTAGAGAGGTTTTTTTATGTCTTTGAACATAGTTGGATATTTTAAAAAAGCACAACCAAACACAAATTATTAATGTAGATACTCTGGCTAAATAATCAAGTTTAAATAGTAGTTGCTACACTTTTAACCTTTTGTGCTTTTTCAATATTCAAATGATGTTTGAACACCGCCAGAGTACATAAACTATATATATATATATATATTATTAATAAAATTCAACTATACGTTTTCTTCACTTTGGGGATCATCGGAGGTAGTGGCTCATTTTAGGTACTCTTTAAGCTACAACATTGGCTTGACATGACACTATGAGAGCAAGAGGACAAGAATTATTCTTACTTGACTTACTTTTACATGAATGTATAAATTTTGCTTTTCCTTTTTCTTTATATTTTCTGCGAAAAAAAAAATTGTTATTTTTTTCAAAACTTTCTGCATTTTTTCTTTTTTTATAATGTACGTTAAAAGTTATTTTTGTTGTACAAAAAAAGATTTAAAAAAAACCTGGGTTTTTTTTTGGCATTAGATAAAATATCTACATAAAGTAAAAATGATGCATTGAAATATTTTTACAAATTGTTTAATATATGCTTTGAAGCGCTTTAACATTCTTAAATTTCTTTCAGCCGCCCAAGTGTGGACTTCGCTTCAGAAGAAGCACTCGTGATTGGCTATGGTGGTAACGACTATGATTCCGATACTTCCCCTTGGGAAATGGGATCGGACGACGGATCGATAGACTTCGACCTCCTTGACGATACAGACGAAGACAGGAAAATCACGAGGCTGACGAAAAATAACACAGAATTCAACTCTTTCAACAAGAATCTTTTGTCAAGCGACGGTCCCCCGAATCAAGTGACGAAAGAAGAGGAAAAACTGAACACTATCAACAATCATGTAAATAACCAAGTGAAGAACGCTGACAAATCCATCAGCATCCTCACTTATAACGACATTCAGTCGACTAAAGCAGACAAGAAGCTCAATCAATATTTTTTCCCGTCTAGTACAGAGATAAAATCTTATCTCAACGGTCATGGTAATCCCTTGATAATGGAAGATGCTGTGCTCAAAAACAACAATGAAAAATCGCAAATAAACGCTAAAGTTCAAAACTGCAAAAGAGAGACTGAAAAAAAAGATAACATGAATGCTAAAATATCACTGAATGACGACTTTACGCCACTTAATACACGAACTTATTGCTTTGTTTCTGAGCTTAGTAAAAATAGTGTCAATTTTGAACCAAGCTCAGATTCAGATTATTCGACGTGTAGACATACTCCGGGTGATTCTACGGACTCTGAATCATTCCATGATGCAGAAGAGACCAGGCCTTTGCCTAAATTATCTTTCCTCCATGGCACATATACTGTATCATCGCCTCAGATAACTGAATTAGATATTGATAAGAAATATGACGCTGGTTCATCAACATCAGGTGATGTGTCCAATTTTTCAGACGATTCAGACACCCATGATTCCTCTGATAGAACACCTTACAGAATAAGGAATATTAGAGCAGCGGGAGTGCCAACAGTCGTAGAAAATAAACAAAATCAGAAAGAAATGGATCACAACGTAGATCTCAATAAAGAAAATGAAAAAATAGTTGCTCAAAACCTTCGTAAACAAGAAGAAATAAGTGTTCAACTTCATAAAAAAGAAGAAAGAAAAACGCCAAATAAACCTCAGAAAGATTCATCGCCTAAAACTGACACTAAAAAGCAGCAACAACCGAAAAGTAGTCCTAAATCTAGACAGTCCTGTCCAATCGCGAGACCGGAGGATTCTACAGTAACATTAGTTGATGGTGAATCTCCCAGTATATCATTAGTTGTAAATGATAATGATAGTTCCACTAAAACTCTCACGCCAGAATCAGATAAAGACTTTTTAAAATGTGTGAAAAAAGAAAATGAATTTTCAACGATGGTATCAAAATCAGCCTCAATGTCTAACATTCAGGCTTCCAGCAATGTGATTGAAATAAAGAGAAGTCCTACGTCAAAGAATAAAGAAGCATTAAAACAAGAAGTTATGTACAAATCATCCACTTTACCCTCAAAACCAGTAAGAGAAGAAATTACGTTGAATAACTCATCAAGCAATCTACAGGATGCACTTTGCAGGGATAATGAACGTAAACAAACATCGTCTCCCGTGGAACTGTCAGAAGAAAACATAACAGAGTACGATGATTCTAAGGAAGAAACGTTAAAAGACAGAGATTTTATAGATTATGATGACAATTCCGATTATGAAAAGTCTCCCGAAGCCATTAACAACCGACAATCAAAATTGGCAGCGCTTGCCCTAGAACTTGAACTAGCTCGTAGAGATTCGGAATCTAAAGCAAACAAACCTCCCTCTCCTCCAGCTCCTATCCCTCCTCCCGAAGTTAAAGTAAGATACAGCAAAGCTAGTATTCAAATTAATCCAGATTCTTCACCTGAAAATCTACCCACTATTAAAAAGCCCAGTGCCATATCTTGTTGTTCAAGACTTTCTTCCCTTCCCGATGTTCTGCAAGAAACTCCTGTAAAGCAAAAGAAGTCAAAGTTTTCGCTGAAAAAACTTTTGAAGAGGAACAAGGACAGCGGAACTTTCAGTCCCGGCAATAAAGAAGTGAATCCCAAAGCTTGGAAGAAGCAAACCTTCGATCGCAATAGGTTAAGTCTTGAAATTTTGCATCCAATGGATCTCACCAGCGATGTGCCAACAAGTGCTGATACTACTCCTACGGAGGAGCATAGGCAAATTGTATCTACTCATCCCGGAAAATTCATGTTCAAAGGTGTATCAAGTCGTGCTAGGAGTTTATCGGCTTTACCTCAGTTATCTAGTGATGATCAGTCAGGGTGCGCCCTTATCGATTGTAGAAAGATGGATACAGTTCCGATGAGGAAGGCTGGAACAGTCGCTGAAAGGAAGAAAAACAGGGTAAGTTACTATTTATTTGAAAATTATTACTGTAAATTTAACTTGCTTTATTTTATATTTGCTGCTTTATTTTATTTTTACTGAGTTTGCTCGGTGGACAACTGCGCTGTCCATAATGAGAGTTTATGGTTGGATTTAGGTATTTTCGACACACTCTTGACACTATGGATCTCGGAATGTTGAATTTCGTAACGATTTCCGAAATGGAATGTCCCATGCGTCTAGCTCCAATCAGCATACCGAATTCGAAATTCGTTAATTCTCGTCATGTGGTCATAATCACATAATCAACCTTCTCACCCAAAGCATTTGAACACAAATGAAAGTCCTGGCCAGGCACTGACCATTTATACAATTTGTAAGTGACACTACTGCCATCTATATGTTTGCATATTGGTATCCCATGACTTTTGTCACTTCAGTGTATATCAGATTGTCAAGCTGGTTAATAGTGTTTAATGTCAGGTAAGATTGATCAACCGAGCACATACTTATCCTTTTCTATAGGCTTACGTAACAGTTTCTGTGCTCAGTGCTCTCTACCTTTATGTTCACTATCAGAGATATCTACAATTTATACCCGCAGACATCTACATTTCAGGCAGTACTCGTAGATATTAAAGGATATGGGCCGCTATTTAGATTCTATGAATATTAAATATATGAATTATCAGGTTACTAACTAAGTGTAAAACCAATATAGTGAAAATATGTCTAAGCAAAGAATTGAACCCGGATCTTCGGAGTAACACTCCAGTGCTCTACCGTTTGAGCTATGAAGACAATAGCCCGGCTTTGCATCTCTCACTCACGTATGTTCACAAGACTGCAACCGCAATACAAGATGAAAAAGATCTTCATAAACGTCAACCCTGCGGCGAAACATGAGCCGAAAATAAAAATCGACATAAATGAACAGCTACAGGTGTCACGTATAGTTACCTATAGCAGTATATTTAACTAAAAATACCTTCGTAGGAGTGAAGTTGCATATACGTGAGTGAGAGATGCCAGTCTGAATACCATTCCCGTGATTCGAATGATAGAACATTGAAGCGTTATTCCAAGAATCCAGGTTCGATTCCCGGGTTGAATTTTTTTCACTATGTTAGTTTTACGTTTAGTTAGCAATGTGATTATTCACGTATTTAATATTCAATCATTTTAAGCATAACTTTAGTGTGGGAAATGAATTACATTGCATGTCTGCTGGGTTTTATTTGCGAATCAATGTTTCTCCGCAGGGATGTGTCCTCATGAAGACACTCCAATCGTTTTTTTCACGTGAGTGGAGATACCAGGCCATGGGTATTGTCCTCGTAACTGAAGTGGTAGAGCATAAGAGCGTTGTCCTAAGAATCTGGGTTCGATTTTCAGCTTGGTTGGTTGTGTTTATGACGGGCAATTATCAACACGAGGCATATAGGCCCTAGGGGAAGTGCTCAGAGTAGGGGTCTTTCTAATGGAACCTAACACGTATTTACACAAGGAAATCCGAGATTCAAAGAAAACCACTGAAACTCCAAACAATTAGGCCGACGGCCGCGATTGGATTCGAACCCAGCACCTGACGTCTACAAGTTTTCAGAGCAAAACCTCTTCGCCACTGGTGGGGCTCCCGGATTGGACATCGGTTTTATGCTTAGTTAGCAATGTGATAATTCACGTATTTAACATTCAATAATTTCGAGCGTAATGTCACTGCTGAAAAAATAATTAAAGTTATACATTTAGATTCTATATAATCATATGATTCATAAATTTATGGGTTCATAGTGATAATAATAAATAAATGATGCTTTTTTTTTTACTTTTAGTTGATTGTTTCTTCTTGGTCTTGTGCGTGTGCTTGCGAAATAAAACCATATGACCTCCATTTACCATATTTATATTTAGTATTATATACGCAGTGGCGCGCAATTTGAGTGATAAATGTCACATTTTTTGGGGGCTTTTAACGCTACTACTCGATCCACCACGCAACATTGCGACTGAACGACGCTGCACTGCCTTCAGGAGTGATATTTTATAGGTCTCTAGAGTAGGTCAGATTTTATGTCGCCAAATTATTCCCTTTTTCAAAAATATTTTGTTTACAATAAGCGCAGATATTGTTCTTTCAAATTCATAAATAGTAATCACGCGTTCATGAGTGGTGAAATATAACTAAACGGTGTTTATAGCTTAATAAATATACCTTCAAAAATAGGGGTTATTTTATGAATGGAATCATAAAACAATCGAAGTGTGATCGCAGATCGTACAGAGGGTTTCGTTTATTTTTCTTAAAAACAACTTATCCGTTCATTAATAAATCGAAATTGTTAATTTTTTATTATTAAATTCTTACATAGATGGTAGCACCAATAAATTTTATTTAAAAATAACTATAAAAGGAAGTTAATTATTTTACTAATATTTTAACACAATCAAATTGATTGGTGAATTTATCATACGAATTGAATATTTTCTAACTGAGCGAAAAATTGCCAAAGGTCGGGAATAGAACCCAGATCCTTGGCTTACAAGGCCAATGCTTTAACGTTTAAGTTAACTGGGCGACAACCGGCGTACACTTTTCGCTCAGATAACTTTATTGGTCATAACAACTTGTCTGTAATTTAGAAGCTCCACAGAATAAACCGCAGCTCTATAAAACGATGGGTACGTAGATATACTATTATTTTGACACAATCAAACTGATTGGTAAATTTATCATACGAATTGAATGTTTTCCAACTGAGCGAAAATTTGCTCAGTCCGGGAATCGAACCCAGATCCTTGGTTTACCGTTTAAGCGAACTCGGTGACAATTGGCGGGCATTTTTTGCTCAGAATGGATGTTTGTATTTTATGATTTATTAAATTTCAAATATCCGGTTGGGTAGTTATTGCGTTGTTATATGCGGACTGACAAATGGAGGAATTATAGGTGCTAACGATGAGTATAGGTGCTACGTATGTATATAATTACGAATACAACTAACAACGGAATATATTATTACCACGAAGAACAAATATTCTCCCGCGGAAACCTCGGGAAGTAAAAAATTTGCAACTTTTATGCTCTGAGAAAAAAAAAGGTGCCGTCTTCAACTAGAATGAATAGTTAGTCATTTTCTGAATCCCTAAACTAGAATTACAGATTTCAAAACTATGCGAATAGGGTAAACATCTAAGCTGAATAGACGAAATGATCTGGAAATTCTAATCTTTTCTTTTCTAAGTGACGAAACTATATTGAATCGTTTCAGTAAGGAGAAATTATCGCTTGATTTCGGGAATGGTTCCATAAATTAGAATTATAGCTATAAAAATTAATCTCTTGTGGTGGCCTCTATTTGCTGAGATTTTTAAATAGGTTTGACCACGAAAATATAGGGGAAAGCTCTTGAATTCTAGTACGATACTCTAGAATTCTCTTGAAAAAAATAACTAGAATTTATATGGATGACATAGAACTAGTTTTTCTAGAGCCACAACTTAGATTCTAGATGCCCCCGCGATATTTTTTCTCAGTGTGTTGCCAGTGGAAATCACGAAATACACAAATCAGGGAGTTAATACAATTCGTGTTTCTTTCTTCTTTTTTATTTCTTTTCCTATTTCATTTCGAACAAGCCGATTAATAAACGCAAAATCAAATCAACTACATTCGTGACAGGATGAGTTCGAAATCTTTCAAAGCGGTACAGTATTATATACGTCGTCGGTTAATATCCTAACAAGATTAATTTCAAATTTATTTTTTTGAAAAATAACAAATGCGTTTGGCAAGTGTTTGCCAGATTTTTTGGAAAACTGTGAAAAAGAAGAGATAACAGAATGATTTTTAAGGTTTCGTAATCACGCATCTGTCTCAAACACATTTTGTTTTTCCGTCGGATAGCAGTTGTTGAAATATCGTAATACGGAAAATTATAGAGGAATGTAAAATATAAATTGCAACCGACAGCAGTTTTTCAAACTCTTTAGGTACTTTCGTAATCATATGTAAATATGTATCACATTTAGTCAGCATCTGTTCTGTTAGTCTATCTGTTCGTCTGTCTGCATATAACAGCGCAAAAGTTTTCCAAACGAATGCTTTGAAATTTAATAAATAGAATCGTTGTAGAATTTTGTCGAATCATTTAAAGTTTTATGAAAATCGAGGCGTAACTTAAAAAAATATGAATAAATATTTTCTTTATTAAATCCTTTGATACGTAATTAATTTAGTGATATCCAATGATAGGCAATGATTATTAGGGTGGGCCGAAAAAAACTTTTTTACGATTTTCGATTATGGCGGGTGCAGAAAAGTGGCTACTGGTGGCACTCAGTTCATACAAAAAATTTGAGATTTTTTGGACATTTCCTTACCCTGCCGCAAACGGCTTGAAGTTTTGCAAAAATGCTCATTTTTGAACTTTTTTCGAAAAAAAAAATAAAAAATGTTAAATTAAATCTATTTTGGCTGTATTTACTTGCAAAGGCAGCTTTAACATACCAAATGCTTAAATAAGTTCTGATAATGCATTATTTAATTGCTAAGTATATTTTAAATAAGCCGATTTCCATAGCTTTTTCACGTATAACAGGCAAAAATTGTATTGGTTTGAATCGTTCGTTAATTTCTCTCTTATATATGTTCCTTGGTCTTTAAATTTTTTCTATGCATCAAAGGTCATATATTTGGGCAACGGACAGCAGTATAACTCAAAAACAAATCTGGAAGGTGAGAAGAGGTGAAGCAGGACTCTAAGAGTGCGCAATGCCTCATCGTAATGTTGATGGAGTTAAGGAGGAAATAAAAGAGAAGAGAAAATTGCGATAAGGGACTGTTATTATTTTACTATGCTGAAAACCTGCGACATATGTTCAGTGGGGACGTGAAATCTTTTCCTAGAGAGATTCGGTACTTTTTGGATCATTTGACGTGCTATTACAGTTTTTTATGCGTTTTATTACGACGATGAATATTTAGAAATGGCTTGTATGAAGGTCTATGGCAATGTAAAAGAGACGCGACAGCATGAAAAGTATTCTTTTTGGGGCACCATGCTTATTGAAAGGCTTGCAATTGCCAGCTTATACTGATATCATGCTCATTCAGTGACTATTACTTGTTGCGAAGCGATATGGCAGACAATCGAGAAATCCAATATTAGTCAATAGACGATGTTATTAAAATGGTAGGTGAAAAAGCTATCGAAATCTGAAAAAAAGCTTCCATACCAGTGTTTTCCCAACGATCAATTTACAAAAAAAGATTAAAAACTACTAAAAGGTTTCACCATATCGTACGAATTCTTCGCGGGTTGTCTTTACTTTCAAGCCCATACGATTTCAGGATTTCCCCAAAGATCTATGCTTCTTTTAATAGTGATAGCTTAGAATAATAGTTTAATCGTAGATGAAAAAGTTACCTAACTCTGAAAAAAAGTTTCCATACCAGTGTTTTCCCAACGATCAATTTACAAAAAGATTAAAAACTACTAAAAGGTTCCACCATTTCGTACGAATTCTTCGCAGGTTGTCATTACTTTCAAGGCCATACGATTTCAGGATTTCTCCAATAATCTAAGCTTCTTTTAACAGTTTTTAATCTTTTTGTAAATTGATCGTTGAGAAAACACTGGCTTTTATTCAGATTTCAGTGACTTTTTCATCTACCATTTAATAACATCATCTATTGACTAATATTGGATTTTTCGATTTTCTGCCATATCGCTTCGCAACCAGTAGAAGTGTCGTATGATATCAGTATAAATTGGCAATTGCAAGTCTTTGAACAAGCATGGTGCCCAAAAAGGATACTTTTTCATTCTGTCGCGTGTCTTTTACATTGCCATGGACCTTCATAATAGCCATTTCTAATCTCGTCGTAATAAAACGCACATAACACTGTAATGGTAAGTCAAACGATCCAAAAAGTACTGAATCTCTCTAGGAAAAGGTTTCACATCCACACTGAACAAGTTTCACAGATTTTGAGCATGGTAAAATAATAACAATTCCTTATCGCAATTTTCTCTTCTCTTTTATATCTTCCTTCACTCCCTCAACATTACGATGAGGCATTGCGCACGCTTAGAGTCCTGTTTCACCCCCTTCTCACCTTCCAGTTTTGTTTTTGAGTTATACTGCTGTCCGCTGCCCAAATATATGCCCTTTGACGCATACAAAAAATTTAAAGACCAAGGAACATATATAAGAGAGAAATTAACGAACGATTTAAACCAATACAATTTTTGCCTGTTATACGTGAAAAAGCTATGAAAATCGGCTTATTTAAAATACACTTAGCAATTAAATAATGCATTATTAAAACTTATTTAAGTATTTGGTATGTTAAAGCTGTCTTTTCAAGTAAATACAGCCAAAATAAATTTAATTTAACATTTTTTAATTTTTTTCGAAAAAAGTTCAAAAATGAGCATTTTTGCAAAACTTCAAGCCGTTTGCGGCAAGATAAGGAAAAGTCTAAAAAAATTAAAATTTTTTGTGTGAACTGAGTGCCACCAGTGACCACTTTTCCGCACCCGCCATAATCGAAAATCGAAAAAAAGTGTTTTTCGGCACACCCTAATGATTATAGGTTGCCATGGTGATTCTGTCTTATTTAAGATGGAGTCATATAATTTCCGTATTACTGAATTTAATACACAGAACTGTAACAAATTTTTTATTCATGCACTTTTGCATAAGAATACCACAGCTATCATACCAAGATCTGAATATTTCTAAAGCTAGTTATAGTACGAGCGCACCCCATTTGCGACGTTTGACGTACAATCTCCGACTTTATTTAGTTTTAATCAAAATGTATACTTATACTGCAATGCAAGGCTGTATTTTCGCAGTACATTTCAGTTCATAGTCATGCTTGTATGGCCCACTTCGGCGCACTTTATTAAAAAAAAAGCATGAAAGGACCATATATTTTCTTCATAATATTTACAACGTTGATTTCAACTTTATAAAGTTATGATAATAAAAAAAGTATGAAAGGGCTATACTAGAATATTTTCTTTATTTCATTTACACCATTGAATTCAATTTTATAAAGTTAGGATGATTAAAAAAAAGTATGAAAGGACTAACTCCAATATTTTCTTCATTTTATTTACAACGTTCAATTCAGACACTTTATAAGCTATGAGGATAAATATATATATATATATATATATATATATATATATATATATAACAGGACTATGTAATTTCTTCATTTTATTTCCAACAGTGAATTCAGACACTTTCCCTCGGGAGTAATTTCTACAACTCCGGGAATGAATATTGTAGAATTTCTGGAATGAGATTTGAAATTTCCATTTCTAAGCCACGAATACTTTTATTGCCGAAACGTCAGTGAAGGCTTATTTTGGAGACACGAAATTTTTTGGTTTCTGTCTGTCTGTCTGTCTGTCAGTTAGTCTGTCAGTCTGTCTGTTCCGCGATAACTAACGCAAAAAACATCCGATTGGCTTGAAATTAAGTGGGTATGTCAGTGAGGCACTGGGATTAAGCTGTATAGTTTTTTGTTAGATTTGATTCATTCGTTCGGAAAATATAGAATATTTTATTTTCCGCAATAATGCTTTTCTATGGCAAATCCAATGATTTTCAATTTTTTTTTTTCCTTGAGAGAAAATAACACATTTCATTAATGGAATTCAATGATAAATGGACACTGAAATTTACCAGTTAAATTATTCGTATTGTTTTGAAATTTTGTGTATGCATTTGTCAGATTTTTAAAGTTATTACTGTAAATTTTGGAGATTTTTTATAAATGTGTTCCAATAATATAAACTAATCTGTTTTAGAGATTTACTTATTTAAAATGTATTTATTTCATTTTCTTTATTTTCTCTTAATGGTTGCTAAGCAACCATTCATCCTAATCCTTATTTTTATAATGTTATAAATTTGAATGCAAAAATTTAAATGAAGTCAACGTCAAAACTAATGAATTAATTAATGTCTTTGTATCTTTGTGGATAAATATAGCATAGTCCAGAAAAGAATATAGGCTATGTTTTATTAATTTTATTCAAATATTTTCCTTAATAATTCAAAATTTCCTTCTTTTTCATACAGAATCAAGAGCGATTTTTTAGATAAAATTTAACCAATTTCCTTTATCGTTGCCAAAAAAAAAAAAAAAAAAAAAAAAAAAAAGTCTGGAATAATTTTTCAACGGCAATTGAGCAATTTCCATTCGAAAAATTAAACTAAGAAAAAATAAATATGACGTCAGAATTAAAATAAAAATAAAAATAGTACTTTGTAAATATTAAACACGGAAATTTGTTTCGTTAATAAGAATTTTTCTGACAAAAATGGGGGCATAATTAGAAGTAAAAGAAATAAAAAATTATTATATTTTTAACAAATATTTCAATTGGTAAAATTTGACGTCAGAGTTAAAATAAAACAGGTATTTTATAGTTATCGTTAAAAATACAAGAAACTTGGACAGCAATAACTCATGAATAATGACGTCATTGCCGAAACTTCAGTGAAGGCTTATTTTGGCGACGCAAAATTTATTGTTTTCCATCTCTCAGTCTGTTCTTCTGTCTATCTGTCAGTAACCGATAACTGCCACAAAATGCAATCAAGACTTCTTTTTTTTGTAAACAAAGTTGTAAAACCCTAGATTACTGAGTTTACACTTTCAAAAGTTCCTGATACATCAGATTTATGTGTTTTTGGTGGGCAGGTATCTAGAAGTATGAGGATAATGAAAATGCTTATTAAAACTGTCACTTATCTTTATAAATCAAAATGTAGAAAGAAATACAAGATATACGATAACCATTAGCAGATTGATAGAAAGTTAGAAATTTAAATTTAATGTGATTACGGGGGGTTCAGGGGGGCAGAGCCCCCACGAAGAAATCTACTGTGGTATAATAAAAAAAACAAAAATAATAGATCATGAAAATTTCAGAATATCCTAACATAACTAAATCTTTAATTTAACGGCTTTTGATGGCTTCAAATTTCTTATTCTTATTTTATTCTTATAAATAATTACGTAATTCGAAAATTTTAAATTACAATTTCCAGGAAGTTGAATATTACGCTAAGTGTGTTTTAAAAAAAAGATGCGAAAAGCTGACGTTGAGGCTCTTGATCTGCAGATTTACTAGTTTAATTTTCGATGAATTTTTAATTAATATCTTGGCTAATTATGAAAAATGAAAACTCCGCGCTTCAGATGCATGAGGAACCTGCTTTTAACTGTCCTCATCCAATTTTTCAGATCTTTGTGTGCAAGTGCTAGATTTCATTAACCATCACCGACACATGGTACTAAACTATTTTCTTTTATAAATATAAATTATAAAATGTTTACATTACTTTAGCTTTAGTTAAACTATAATTTTCTTTTTTAGGTAATAACATTTTAAAAAGTACAATTAAAGAAAAGTCTGAATCTTTTTGTATGACATCAAAATTTTATTTACTTAATAGATTTTCAAAACACTACTCTCACACGATAAGAAGAAAAATTATCATTGATACGTGATACACTATACGTGAATATAAATAGACCGCTTTTTTAATTGTTATTTAATTTTATGTGTCGTTATTAATCAGGTTAAGGTCAATTAAACGAAGTACGACAAAATGATAAGTGTATAAACATAACAGTAGTAAACACATATTCATTAAACTAAAAATAAAATAAAATAAAAGATTTATAAATCCCAAGAAGAATAGAATAGTTCATTAGTAATTCAGTAGATGTTCATATTCATGCGATAACGTTTACATATTTTTACGCAACCTTAAAAAAAAGAACTTTGTATTCTACATTTAATGATACTAATTAAATTGTGTATCACACTTCGCAAGTTGATGTTGTACATAATATTAGGCATGGTAGACTGGGCGGGTGATGGGGAGGCAATGAGACATGTTTTACATTTCATTAGGGTAGAAAGTGTAGTTCATAAAATTCCTACAGTTTAAATCTCATTTAAACTTTTATCTAACGAATTATTTATCAAGAAATTGATCCACCCTCAATAATTACCTTCTTTAATATCTGAAGGTATATTGAAATTTTTAGATACAGTCGGCTCTCGTTAATTCGAACTCGTCGGGACCACAAGAAATGTTCGAACTATCCGAAGTTCGAATTATGGAAAATATGAAATGAAAACATGTTTAATATATGGTACTATTACAAAGGAAGTAATGTTATAATGTTTTTTTTTTTTTTTTTTTTTTTTTTTGTTGTTTTTGTCTGTTATCATTAGAATATGACTTAATATTAAATTGGAATGTATAAATACATAAACTAATTGAAAGATTAAAAACAAGCACAATGGAAGAAAAATTTAAAGCGTCACTGATGGACAGACAGGGCACTAAGAAAGTGGATATCAAATGCATTGGATTATATGTATACTCGTTCGGAACAATTTTCTCAAAAATCAAAAAAAGAAAGTTATTCAAATGATCTGAAATCCGTGAGAAAAAAGAGAAAAATGAAAAGTCGGAATTCTCGTTAGTTCGAATTAAACGAAGTCAAGAGAAAATGAGTTCGAATTAATGAAAATTTTTAACGTTATTCTGCCATTGAAATTTTCGGGACTTCCTGTTTAGTTCTGAAGATTCAAATTATCCGATTTCGAATTAACGAGAGTCGACTGTACATTCGTTAGATTTCGGACAATGTGATAATCTTCAAACTTCAGTAAGTCTGTTTGGATGCGATTAACGTTATTAAAATAAAAGTAATTTTGTGTTAAAAATGGAAAAATATTCAGATCCCAAAATTGTTAAAGGAATCATTTAAACGGATTTAACTGCTTTCAGATACACATTTTGTCTATGTGTATTATTTAATTCTTTGTATCATTGCACTGTTGCCTATCTGTAGCATACCCAAGGTATTTAGGTATGTTTTTTCATTAAAACTGATTAAATATATCGGTAGTTATAATTTTTTTGCTAAATATTTACAAAAATAATCAGGTTAATTAACCAAAATTACTCTTTTGAAAATATCACGCTTCTTAAAAAAGCAATGAGTTTAAATCATAGGTTCCCAACCTTTTCTGGTCTACCGCCCCCTTTACAAGAGAAATAAAAGCCGACGCCCCCCCCCTTCCATAATAATTAATTATACAAAATGTTAAAATATTATTGCATATTATCTATATTGTATATGTCTGTCAATATATTAATCAAAGTAGAAGTTAATGAAAACGACCATCAAATGTAGAAAAAAAATAATAAAAATTGGAAAATACTCACAAAACCAATAAGAATTTTTTTAAAATAGTAAAGTAGTTGAGGCTATTGAAGTTTTAACAATTTTTTCATATAAGATTCCAATTTCTTCAACATTAATCACAAATTGTCAGGTTAAAAAATACATGTTCCTTTTCTTAGACAACAAATTAGCTACTGCACGGAACCCACTTTCAGGGAAATTTGATGAAAGGAAAGCAATTAAAATTTTGCGTACTTTACCTCACAATCCAGATTAGAGAGCTGTAGGTTTTTAAGTTAAAACTCTTGATATCCATTTCTGAATTTTACTTGTAATTCTCATTTGCTGCGAGTTCCACAATTTCCTCCTCCAAATATGATGATAGTACTGTAGCTACGTTTACGACGGACATAAAACCAATTCGGTTTAATCATGTATAAATATCTTGAAATGGCTCTGAAAAAACTTCATGAACAACGTCCAAGTGTTGATAGTAAGTAAACAAATATTCTTCTTTTCACAGACTGCGAATAATGTGGTAATTTGGCTGTATTCTCTTCTACTTAGATTTCCTTTGAGAAAAAGAAGTTTACCTACAGAAGCAGCTATGAGGTTTTTTTTTTTTTTTTTTTTTTTTTTTTTTTTTTTTTTTTTTTAATAAATTCAACTCATCATCTTGCAATCATCTTATGCCTTATTATAAATATTTAAAATATTTAAATTTATTTAGTTAAAAATTCTAAACAGGTCTATCACATAATCGATGTCATTTTTTAATGCAATGAGGTTTTAGCGTATCTTACACCTCTGTTTTTAGTTAAGTGTAATACTAAATCAAATATCGAAAAACGATTCAGACAAATACCCTTTCAGAGACAATGAACTTCTTTATACAGTAGCAACCGATTGAATTCATTTTCAAGTCTTATACAAAGTGATAGTGACAACTGTACTACAAACTAAAAAAACTGTTTCACTTTGTTGTGAAATGTTTTTCACTATAAAGTTGGCAAAATATCCTGTTATTCAAAGAATTGCTCTATTCCTATTGATTCTAATAATGTAATGAAGCGACGTATACAAGTGTTCATTCCAATTTTTTGAAACCAATTGCTGATGATGTGTAATGGAATGCACAGAAAGTACATTTAGTACTGCTTGCTTAAAATGCGTTAATGAAACTCTTCTAATGTCTCGTTGTTGTTCAAGCAACATCAGTAGTAAGTGAGAAAATATTATGATAAAGAATTTTTTTCTCTTGGACTAACTTTGTGGTATTAAATGTCGATTCTCTCTTTGTATCAATTTTCAAATTTTTCGCAAATAATAACTCTTGATTTTTTTTTTCTTTTATGAGCTTTTGCTATTCGGTAATGCTGATCTATGGAATTGAATGAAAAATTTGCTGGTCTTTAAGTAGCAACATAATGATATTTCAATGCTTTTAGCCATCTATTCTTCTTTGTACCGAATTATTACTCAGGATTTTTTCTATTGATATCAGACGGTTTCTTATGATGAAGAGCAGTTTTTATTATTTCTCTGACTACAGACAAGATTAATTTCTTGCCGATTGTGTGCAATTTTAATATTTTTGTTATTAAAATTATAATGATATATATGAGGTTTGTAGTCGTCATCTTCTTGTTTAGAAGATGACTTAAAATGGTTTGATATAGTTGACATTTAACTTTCCTTTTTCAGTCTTTGAACTGGTCAGATGTGGTAATCTAAAAACTTTCTTCTATCTCATTCAGGTTTAATGTTTCAAAATTCTGTATCACAGAATCAAAATTAAATGGCAATCTAAGTCCATCGTGAGGATTCTAATGGTATGAAATTCCGTGCATTACTTCTTAAAATAGGACTACTACGACTATCGAGAAAAATGCGGAATAAAGTATCACCTGTTATGCGATTTGCAACAAAACACAATCAGCAATAATATTTATCAAGATAAAACTCAATCTGAAGTTTGATGAAAATCCGTACTTTAATTCTAGTAATACAGCTGTTGCAGAAATAATTAAAAAGACTGCATAACAGCGCCAACTTTTGAGCGATTTTCAACAAAATGTAAACACCATCTACTCATGTTAAGGCATAATTAAATCAGAAGTTTGGTGAAAATCTGAGTAGTAGTTCTTGAGATAAAGCCTTTGTGGAAATCGTGAAAAAAGCAGCATACCAGTGCCATTAGTTGAGTGATTTACACCAAAAACAAATCAGCATCAATTTATAACAGAGAATACCTGAATATAGATTTTTTATAAATTCCGTGCATTAGTTGTTAAGATAGTGTGCTTATAAAATTTATGTCACATACAAACAAATAGGCTAATAGACAGACATTTTGTAAAAACATGCTTTTGAAATCTCTGACCCCTAAAACGTGTAAATATGTCAAAATCCAAAACTTGAAAATTTTCACGAATCTAATACTTTCTTCTTGTAAAGATAGAAGAAAGTAAAAATAGGACATATCCTTGTCTTTTATATCAACATGCATTTATTCAAATGCTCTTGTAGACAGAAGGCTTCCTGGCTTCATTTGAAAAAAATTCTTGGCTAATTAAGCACATAGGTAACAATTGGTTTGTAGGAGAGTGCCTAGATCCATATTTCAAATACTCAATACTGTACTGCTGGCATTTCTTCTTTGATTAAGATATTTTGAAATGCAAAATTTTTACCTATATAAGTTTAAATAAATTTACTTTTGAACAAATTTATAGATATAACGATTTTTATCACTTTCACTAAGGTTAAACAAATTTCTGGAACTGATTCAAATCAGGGTTCATTTAAAAATATTTGTTCAGACATATGTCGTCATACTTCAGAATTTTTCGAAATATAGATTAATAAAAAAGTAATTGTTTAAAACTTTTAACCTGTCAATTACCGCGAATTTTTTGCTCCACTTTTTTGAATTCATAATGATTTTTAATTCGAGTCATAGCCCTTCTTCGAGTTCCACGGCTATTTTTTGATATTAGTAAAATAAATTCAATTCCCTTCGACCTCTCAGATTTAAGTTCTTCTGTATAGATTTCCATTTAAAGGTGCAGTTTAGGTTTTTGTCTCGGACTGTGCAATGTAGAGGAGATCAGCTATTTTCATTATATTATTTCTTAAATAAGTAGGTATGCCATGACCGCCCCCCTCAACGGTCCTAACGCCCCCCATTTTTTCTTTGGACTCGCTACCGCCCCCCAAGAAGGCTCCAGCGCCCACTGGGGGGCGGTACCGCCCCCGTTGGGAACCTATGGTTTAAATGCATCATGAACCTCTCTATAAATGGAAACGCTTTTGCAGTTGAATGTTTCATATAATTTTATTTAAAGAAAGAAAAGAAATACCTATAAAAGTGAATTATAAAACTACCACTTTTTGAAAATAATTTAGCTTCGAGTGTTTCCCTGTTCTATCTAAATATGATTGAGAAGAGTGTTTTGTGTGGAAAGAAGAAAAAAAATTTTATTAATAGACAGAGTAAATAAGTTTTATATAAAGTTTTCTTCAATGGTACTTTCTAGTACCGTCAGTGCATAAAGGGATAAGGCACAGTGTGCAAAGTCCGAGCACACCTAATTTTAATTACAAACTTGCAAATGGCACCAATAATATTTTAATAAAATTTTGCTTTTACAATGAAAGGCTAAATTAAGACGCCACACTAGTCATTGAAATAGACCCGGATGATAATGTAAAGTCTATGGGGACTTTATTTTCAAAATTTCGCTCAAATTTTAATATTTTTATATGATTTTTTTCCCATAGGATAGCTGAGGCCGATTTACATCAAAACCTATCGTCAACAACTTAAATCAACGTCTTACTGAATGTGAAGTTTGGTGAAAATCCGTGCATTAGTTCTTAAGATAGAGCTATTGCGGAAATCGGGAAAACTGCAGTATAACAGTGCCGCCTATTGATATAGTTATATCAAAAATTAATCAATATTAATTTATATCAAGATTAAATGAATCTAAAGTTTTATAAAATTCAATCCATTAATTCTTGAGATTGAGCGCTCTCAAAATTTATGTCACATACAGACAGACGGGCATACAGACAGGTATTTTCTAAAAACAGTCAAATTGTATTCAAGACCTTCTAAAACGTATAAATTCGTCGAAAGCCGGAATCGAAATCAGGAAGTCCAAAATTTTTGTGCTTTCAATATTTCTTTCTTGTAAAGATTGAAGAAAGTAAAAATTGTGAAAATTTTTACATAACATCTTTTCGCACTCAGGTTTTTAATTATTAGAAATAAATTCTATGCGAATCTATATTGTATACGAAGCTGTATACTGCATACTTTATGCGAAGATCCTGATGCTATAAATTCAAATATTTTTTTTTTTTTAAATCAAACTTCCATCTGATTTACAGGAAAAGCCTCATTATTATTCAAGCTTTATCGTTCTGCCTCATCGTGCAAGACTGCAAAAAAAAAAAAAAAAAAAAAAAAAAATATATATATATATATATTAGGGAGAAAATCCAGTTTAGAGATTTCCTTCATAAAAATAATCTAGGTAAACAAATGAAGCCATTAAATGAAGCCAAAAAATTGCTTCTGTTCAGAGATTGCAGATGAGATAATTTCATAATTCCTTCAGATAGCTAAATTTGTGTCATGATGAAGAAAAAACTTGGATAATTTCTAATTTATAGTAATTAATTATATAGTAAATTATAATTACTATAACGATTAAATAAATACCATAATACTATAATAACTATATAATTATACGTTATTATATTATTTGAGCAATGTTATAATTTATATATTAGTAATTATATAGTAATTATTTAATTGTGGTGATTAGTTAATTACGTAATTTAATTAATAGGTTAATTAAATTAGTTGCATTATCGGAGAGTCATTTTTAATTAATTATGTTGTTAATTTCAATTATATACACACTTTATATTACCACTTCAATTTACTAATATTTATCAGCGATGCTAGATAAAGTAATTTCATAACTGAATTTGTTTTATGATGGCGAAAATAATTGGATAACTTGTAGCTTGTCGTAATTGCAGTACATTTTTATCATTGTATATACCGTCGAGTCTCTATATAACTAAATTCACTTTTCAGTCAAAAAATTCGTTATATAGAAAAATTTGTTGAATAGAGAACGGCAAAAAAAATTTCATTTAATGTTTAAATTTTGAAATAGAATTGTTTTTGAGGTATTCAATTAAGTTTCTAAAATATTTAATTGAATTTTTGCCAGAATCTCAAACTTTTTCGACATTTTCTTTTTTTCCAGTGTCTTATGTTTATTTTTAAAATTATTTACTTTATCGGATAGAGTTACGCTTATCCTAAAAGCGATTTTATAGAGATGCAGTAGAAGATAACGCCAGTATAGATGACATTTAGTAATAATTCTTCGTGCAAATGATCTCTCACAACAAAAATGCTCCGAGTCGATAAAAACAACAAACATCCACTCTAAAATCTAAAAGTAATGAGAGTTAGTTTAGGTAGATGAGACCTGCTGAAAAAAAACCTTTTCTGAAATTGCCCCCTTATCCCTTCCTTATTTCTGCTTACTATCCAAACCAAGAAAGAAACATTTTCAAGACGACAATGGAGTAGTTTTATCTTTTAGGATGCTTTGTGATTATTGCAAATCGCTCCGGTAGCCAGCAAATGTTTCAATCTTTTCCAAAAACGCTTGCTCATTTTGACTAAAACAAAATCAAATGTAACAATGCAAAAAGGATGTTTTTTTTTGGGGGGGGGGGAAGGGGGGAGGTTGAATGTCCTTTTTTGGACATAAGGAATAAGGTAGAGGAATGTAACTATGAAATATAAACCAGAAATCAACAAAACAAAAAATTATTCTACAAATAAATTGAAGCATTTTCTGAACATATGAAAGAACATTTTTGAAAAATTCGTTAAATGGAGATACATATTTCGCTATATGGAGATTATTTTTAATGTAATCATGAAAAAAAAATGACCATTTCTACAAAAAAATCGTTAAATAGAGAAATTCGCTGGATAGAGTTTCGTTATAGAGAGACTCGACTGTATTATAATTGCTTTTTAAATGGATTCGAGTCTATCTAATGTTTCATATTTAGTTTGAATAATTAGCACAATTAATTCTGTTTCAGTTAACAGTTATTATGAACTATCTATGAAATCTAATTATTATTTAATCACTGTATAGTTATATATTATTATAATATATATATTAATATTATATAATAATTTATTTATTTATAAAAGTAATTATCTAGACACGTAAAATAATTAAGTTAATTATATTATTGAACAATTAATTTTTAGTAATTAAACTATTAATTAGATTAATTCTCACAATTTTTATCATTGCTTCTATTTACCAGTATTTATCAGCGATTGTAGTTAATTAGATAAATTTAGATATGTTAATTGAGATAAGTTAATTTCACAATTATTTCGGGTAATTTAATTTATGTCATCATGCATAAAAGACTAGTACAACCTCTAAATAGGCTCTTAATACTGGACAAACTAAGTATAATTTGTTACAGAATTGACACTTTTTACAGATACCAAGAAAAAACTCAAAGCTACCAACTTTTATGCTTTTTTTGCACAAACAAGTCGAAAATTGTACGTCAAATGTGGCAATTGAGGTATGTTCATAGTATAACTAGTTTTATAAATATTCAGATCTTGGTGCAATAGCTGTTGTGCTCTTATGTAAAAATGCATAAAACAAAATTTATTACCATTATACATACTAAATTAAGTAATATATAAATAATAGGACTTTATCTTAGGGCGTCATCACCATATGACGTTCTAAAGCTATCTTATCTATCATGGGATATAATTGAAATAATTACCTAAGATAGGATTTAATAGAACGAAGAAAACTTTTACTAATGTCTTTTTAAAGTTTTGACTCGAATTTGATAAAACTTGATATGACTCGACAAAATTCTGCAAAGATTCTATACATGAAATTTTTAACCATTCGGTCGAGAAGTTTTTGGTGCCGTTATGTGCGGACAGAAAGAGAAGACAGACGGACGGACCAGACGACGACTATAGGTACTATATGTTTATATAATTATGAATACTATTAAAAAGCGTAAAAGTGTCCAACTATGGGTCTCCAAAAATAACTGTTTTCGAATTGACTATTGGTCAACAATAAAAAATTGTGAATATTGTAATATTTGTTGCATCTAATATATATATATATATATATCTACCTAATGATTATGTTGTTAAAATATCATTTTGACATTTTTTTTTCTGCTTTACAGCCTGCTCTGGTTCGAACCCCTTCCTGCTCTGCCCTTCCTAACAGATCGGCGTCTGCGGGCAACAGTCCAGCCCACTACGGCAATGACAGGACGCCCCCTCCGAAGCCGCCCCCTCCGCCCAAGTGCAAAGTCATGCATCCCCCGCCCCCTCCACCTCCGCCGCACAGTCACCCGAGAGCCATCAAGACGAATTCCGTGTCTCCAGCGAGACCACCTCCACCCAAGGTATGACAAATTGTACTTATTGCTTGAGTCTGTATACATTTATATACTTTAATAAAATTAAAATTAAAATAATTTAAACAAGTTGGAAATTGCACGTGAACGTAGCAAATGAGGTGCGTTCGTACGATAACGAAGTTTTAAAAATATTCAGATCTTGCTGATATAGTAGAGCGTACTCCGGATACAGTATAGTAGTCGAAATCTTTACGTTTCTGTAAATATGCAGGAAGTAATTTTTATTACACCTCAGCAACATATATCTTTTTCATAAAATGTGAAATAGTTGAATATAATTAAAACACGTACCAAACCATGTTTCCCCGTATAGCATTACATAGTGGAATATTTTTGTGTGGCCCTGTAATTTAATAATAAAAATTCTTTGCATCACAGATTGTACAGAATGCATATTTTAGTATATATTTCATAGATTCATGCCAATTCTATTATGTTCGAATGAGTGTAACATCATTAAAATGCATTTGAAACTTTTCCCCCATTGACCGTAATGTAACGGAATCCTTTTGATTGTCCCTGTAATTGATCTATGCATCCGACTTTCATAACATTTGAAATGACTCGACAAAATTACGCAATAATTATATGTTTTAAATTTCAAACGATTAAAATGCATTTAAAACTTTTTACCTATTGACCGTAATGTAACGGAATCCTTTTGAATGTCCCTGTAATTGATCTATCCATCCGATTTTCGTAAAATTTGAAATGACTCGACAAAATTATGTTATAATTATGTATTTTAAATTTCAAACGATTCGGTTGGGTAGTTTTTGCGTTGTTATATGCGGACAGACGGACGGACAGACAGACGGACAGACTGAGCGACAACAATAGGTGCTAGGTATTTACATAATTACGAACGCACCTAAAAATATATGTTTTTATTGTTATATTTTAAAGTTGAATATACCGGGTGTCCCAAAAATGACTCATGAATTTTAAAATTCAATAACTTGCAAACGGTGACAACTGTTTAAAAATTTTTTGGAGGAGGGTTATGTATAATGTCAGGAGTTTTTTTACCGTAATTTTTTATTTTAGTTCGCATCTCAAACAATAGGTGGCGCTGATGGCGATTGAAGGCCAGGTAATCAATGCTGAGTGAAGCGTCGACCTGGCCTTCAATCGTCGTCAGCGCCAGCTGTTGTTTGAGATGAGAACTAAAATAAAAAAAATTACGGTAAAAAAACCTCCTGACATTATACATAAACCTCCTGCAAAAAAATTTTTTAATAGCTGTCACCGTTTGCAAGTTACTGAATTTTAAAATCCATCAGTCATTTTTGGGACACCCGGTACATAGGTGTAGAAAATGATAATATTAAATTAATAATGATGTATAAATGATAATAATAAATTAATAATGATGTATAAATGATATATAAATAAATGATGTATTAAATAAAATGTATTAAAAATATTGGGTATTAAATAAAAAATATTAAAAATATTAAAATCCTACTTTAAATCTGAAATTTAAATTTTAAATATTATAAAGGCGTGGACTATTACGTCATATACTTTAAAAGGAACTTACTGAATGCGAAAAATCATATTGCTTTATTAACTTCAAACTGTTAACTTTAAATATACAAATCAATAGTTTCGACTCTCTTCTAAGGTTATCACCAGGATCTAAAAGAAAAAAGCAATCACTTTTTAAATAATAAAAAAAAAAATCTGATTGTTTTTTACTTTTAGTTGCTGATGATGGCCCCAGAAGAGGTTCGAAACCGTTGATTTGTACATTTTTATTATATTTTTACTGTAATTTTAATATTTTAAAGTTAATATAACATTTCACAATGTTTTATCTCATTCGCCAAGTTCCTTTTAATATTAAATATTTTCAAACTTTTAGGCAGGTTGCACGCTTAGGTAACAGATGCAACATGTTGCACAGTTTCTTCTTCTTGTAAAAAAAAAAAAAAAAAAAAAAAAAAAAAAAAAAAAATGAAATTTTTTTTTCTTTGTTTCTACTGTTTTTCCCCTTATTTCAAACTTTATTTTCCCCCTGTCATCTCAGTAGGCGACCTATTTTAATGTCTGACTCTGAATTTTGCTCCTTTTAAGCTGTTTTTCTAACCCGACGAATTTTATATTCAATCTTTAATCTCAAATAACTGTAAGATAGAAATTGATGAGCCTAGCACATCTCTCTTGTATTTCTAGTTTAATCGGCATGAGATATTGGATGAGAGACCCTGCATCAGACCTCAATCAAAGTCTAATTATTCACTAAATTGAAGTACCTTCCTATTTTGATAACTTCGCCTCCTACTGGAAAATATCGCAAGCACAAAAATATAATAATGACCTCGCACGAAAAAATACAGAATTAGTAGATTTGAGGTGTTGTAATGATCTCACGGTCCTTGACAGCACGAAAAGTTTGCACCAAGTTATCTGCAAGCTAAATTTGTCAAGTTAACAAGTTTTCATTAAACTTGACAGATCAACTTTGCAAACTTAATGTAAATTTGACTACTCAAAAATAAAATTTTACACCTTCCCAGCTATTTTCTTTTTTTTTTTTTTTTTTTTTTTTTTTTTTTTTAACTTGCATGGTAAACTTAATTCCTGCTTGTTTGCCTGGCTTATCATAAGCTTAATATTGCAAACTTGACTCATGTCATGATTCATGCCATCATTTTTGTAAGGCTTCAAATATGCCATTGGCAGCATCTAGCAAGTAATTGGCATACCTTTTCGCAGATTCTAAGCAGGGGCATGCGAAGAGAAAATCGCGCCCGGGGTAAAAATTCAATTTGGTGCCTCCCCCCCCTCCAACTTTTTCTTGTGACAGGCCAAAAAAGAACGTTGGTAGTATTAATTTGGCGTCCCCTAAATTTCTGCGTCCAAAGTGACCGCCCCTTTGCCTCCCTTTCGAACTGCGCTGATTCTAAGTTTCACGAACATTTACAGCAACGATGAAAATCTTGCAATGAAATCCTCCTCAGAATCAATTGTTGTATCGTAGATGATACACATGGAACTTCCAAAAGGGTAGATATTGCCAGGTATGTATCGATGTTGATGGTGGCAGATTTGAGCACTTACTGTAATTGCTATGTCAGTAAAACATTGTTTTTATTTCCTCCGCATCACTTGTTTTTCGCCAAAATCTTTTATTTTTGATCTCACATTGTTTACCAAAATTGCTTCTTTACATGTATTTTACCTTCTACTTTTTACAGTTTGACCCATGAATTTGTCGACACCCTGTAGATTAATTATAAAAAAAATTATTAGAGTATTCAATTAAAAGATTTTCACTTATATTCTATACATTAATGGAAATTTTCTGTAATCCGGAAATTCATGGGTCAGTTCATTTAGTTTGATTAATATACTCAAACTATTTAAGTATCAATTAATTCTGAAAATTCTTTTCTGTGTCCAGGTGCCGGAAAATAAGTCCAGAAGTCATTCCAGCGGTTCTTCAACGCAAGAACTTCGTGAGCAAAACCACTCGGACAAGGAATATGCCAACCTGGGTGAGCAACACAAAGTTAAAACTGCTTTGAATAAAACTAACATGTTACAGTAATAATTTATCATTTTACGAGTAGTAATTTGCTTGTCATTCATGCTAAAAATCAGATGATTGTAAAGGTAAAAACTAACGAGTAAATAGAAAAATGTCACCCATTAAAGTATGTTCCATAGCTGTGATAAACCCGCTAAGACAGATACTCTGATGGTGACAGAATTAACTTCTGAAGCCCAAAATGAGATAATTTTTTTTATGATCTTGATTTCTGTGAAATATTTTTATTCAGGTTATCATTATTAAAAATGGATAGATAATTGTTAATATCAACAAACCTAAAAATATATATCCCTGTTTGCAGCAATGTAGTATTGCGAACTTTGTACATAATGTGCATTGCAGATTAATGTCATTTCAAATATGAATGTGAGCCATTTTATTAACATTATGGTGACCCTCCTATCAAGGAAAAATTATGGCATGACTTCATTTCTCTGCATTTGAAATTTTAGTCACTGTTTAAAGTTAAAATTATAACAACGCGACGGAGTGCAGATCTTTTTTCGGCTTGTTTGATGTAATTTTTCTTTTCTTTTCTTTTCTTTTTTTTTTTTTAAGCTATTGCATAGCTTTTATCACGGGCTTTGAGCGCGGCGACCGAATCCAAAAATTCCGTAACGCGAAAAATCCTAACACATCCGTAACGAAAAAACCTAACACTCGGCTAACGTCGTTTCCATTCGGCAGACTTCGGCATGGTATCCTTCGGTAGACTTCGGCAGACACTGACGCGGTATTTTTCAGATATTTAGAGAATATCAAGTCTCAAACATATATATTTCTTATTTCAGATACTAAAAATCTATAGTTTCAATAATAAAAATTCCTGATAGAACGTGTATAGGAAAGAATGGTCTTAAGATAAAACAAGGTAGGATAATGTAGCTTTTGGTGATTGGAGACCCGTCCAATGGTGAAGATCGAAAAAATTAAAATACTTATAACTCGCGATCTAATTTTCGTAGCGCGGCCAAATTTTGTTTGGTAATTTATTATGAGACAGTGTTAATTTTTAGTGACAGGAGAACCCCCCCCCCCCTATGAAAAGGGCCGAAAAATTTAAAATGCTTATAACTCGCGATCTAATTTTCGTAGCGCGGCCAAATTTTGTTTGGTAATTTATTACGAGACAGTGTTACTTTTGGTAACAGGAGAACCCCCATGGTGAGGGTCGAAAAACTTAAAATGCTTATAACTCGCGATCTAATTTTCGTAGCGCGGCCAAATTTTGTTTGGTAATTTGTTATGAGACAGTGTTAATTTTTGGTGACAGGAGATCCCCCATGGGGAGGGTCGAAAAATTTAAAATGCTTATAACTCGCGATCTAATTTTCGTAGTGAGGCCAAATTTTGTTTGGTAATTTATTATGAGACAGTGTTATTTTTGGTGACAGGAGACCCCCCACAGTGAGGGCCGAAAAATTTTAAATGCTTATAACTCGCGATCTAATTTTCGTAGCGCGGCCAAATTTTGTTTGGTAATTTATTACGAGACAGTGTTATTTTTGGTGACAGGAGATCCCCCATGGTGAGGGTCGAAAAACTTAAAATGCTTATAACTCGCGATCTAATTTTCGTAGCGCGGCCAAATTTTGTTTGGTAATTTATTATGAGACAGTGTGAATTTTTGGCGACAGGAGACCCCCCCCCCCCCATGGTGAGGGTCGAAAAATTTAAAATGCTTATAACTCGCGATCTAATTTTCGTAACGCGGCCAAATTTTGTTTGGTGATTTATTATGAAACAGTGTTAATTTTTGGTGACAGGTGACCCCCCACGGTGAGGGTCGAAAAATTTAAATGCTTATAACTCGCGATCAATTTTCGTAGCGCTGCCAAATTTTGTTTGGTAATTTGTTATGAGACAGTGTTAATTTTTGGTGACAGGAGATCCCCCATGGGGAGGATCGAAAAATTTAAAATGCTTATAACTCGCGATCTAATTTTCGTAGTGCGGCCAAATTTTGTTTGGTAATTTATTACGAGACAGTGTTACTTTTGGTGACAGGAGATCCCCCATGGTGAGGGTCGAAAAACTTAAAATGCTTATAACTCGCGATCTAATTTTCGTAGCGCGGCCAAATTTTGTTTGGTAATTTATTATGAGACAGTGTGAATTTTTGGTGACAGGAGACCCCCCCCCATGTTGAGGGTCGAAAAATTTAAAATGCTTATAACTCGCGATCTAATTTTCGTAGCGCGGACAAATTTTGTTTGGTAATTTGTTATGAGACAGTGTTAATTTTTGGTGACAGGAGATCCCCCATGGGGAGGATCGAAAAATTTAAAATGCTTATAACTCGCGATCTAATTTTCGTAGTGCGGCCAAATTTTGTTTAGTAATTTATTATGAGACAGTGTTAATTTTTGGTGACAGGCGACCCCCCACAGTGAGGGCCGAAAAAATTTAAATGCTTATAACTCGCGATCTAATTTTCGTAGCGCGGCCAAATTTTGTTTGGTAATTTATTACGAGACAGTGTTACTTTTGGTGACAGGAGATCTCCCACGGTGAGGGTCGAAAAACTTAAAATGCTTATAACTCGCGATCTAATTTTCGTAGCGCGGCCAAATTTTGTTTGGCAATTTATTATGAGACAGTGTGAATTTTTGGTGACAGGAGACCCCCCCCCATGTTGAGGGTCGAAAAATTTAAAATGCTTATAACTCTCGATCTAATTTTCGTAGCGCGAACAAATTTTGTTTGGTAATTTATTACGAGACAGTGTTACTTTTGGTAACAGGAGAACCCCCATGGTGAGGGTCGAAAAATTTAAATGCTTATAACTCGCGATCAATTTTCAGAGCGCGGCTAAATTTTGTTTGGTAATTTATTATGAGACAGTGTTAATTTTTGGTGACAGGCGACCCCCCCCCCCCCATGGTGAGGGTCGAAAAATTTAAAATGCTTATAACTCCCGATCTAATTTTCGTAGCGCGGCCAAATTTTGTTTGGTGATTTATTATGAGACAGTGTTAATTTTTGGTGACAGGAGACCCCCCACGGTGAGGGTTGAAAAATTTAAAATGCTTATAACTCGCGATCTAATTTTCGTACCGCGGCCAAATTTTGTTTGGTAATTTATTACGAGACAGTGTTACTTTTGGTAACAGGAGAACCCCCATGGTGAGGGTCGAAAAACTTAAAATGCTTATAACTCGAGATCTAATTTTCGTAGCGCGGCCAAATTTTGTTTGGTAATTTGTTATGAGACAGTGTTAATTTTTGGTGACAGGAGATCCCCCATGGGGAGGGTCGAAAAATTTAAAATGCTTATAACTCGCGATCTAATTTTCGTAGTGCGGCCAAATTTTGTTTGGTAATTTATTATGAGAAAGTGTTACTTTTGGTGACAGGTGATCCCCCACGTTGAGGGTCGAAAAACTTAAAATGCTTATAACTCGCGATAAAATTTTCGTAGCGCGGCCAAATTTTGTTTGGTAATTTATTATGAGACAGTGTTAATTTTTGGCGACAGGAGACCCCCCCCCCCCATGGTGAGGGTCGAAAAATTTAAAATGCTTATAACTCGCGATCTAATTTTCGTAACGCGGCCAAATTTTGTTTGGTGATTTATTATGAAACAGTGTTAATTTTTGGTGACAGGTGACCCCCCACGGTGAGGGTCGAAAAATTTAAATGCTTATAACTCGCGATCAATTTTCGTAGCGCGGCCAAATTTTGTTTGGTAATTTGTTATGAGACAGTGTTAATTTTTGGTGACAGGAGATCCCCCATGTGGAGGATCGAAAAATTTAAAATGCTTATAACTCGCGATCTAATTTTCGTAGTGCGGCCAAATTTTGTTTGGTAATTTATTACGAGACAGTGTTACTTTTGGTGACAGGAGATCCCCCATGGTGAGGGTCGAAAAACTTAAAATGCTTATAACTCGCGATCTAATTTTCGTAGCGCGGCCAAATTTTGTTTGGTAATTTATTATGAGACAGTGTGAATTTTTGGTGACAGGAGACCCCCCCCCCCATGTTGAGGGTCGAAAAATTTAAAATGCTTATAACTCGCGATCTAATTTTCGTAGCGCGGACAAATTTTGTTTGGTAATTTGTTATGAGACAGTGTTAATTTTTGGTGACAGGAGATCCCCCATGGGGAGGATCGAAAAATTTAAAATGCTTATAACTCGCGATCTAATTTTCGTAGTGCGGCCAAATTTTGTTTAGTAATTTATTATGAGACAGTGTTAATTTTTGGTGACAGGCGACCCCCCACAGTGAGGGCCGAAAAAATTTAAATGCTTATAACTCGCGATCTAATTTTCGTAGCGCGGCCAAATTTTGTTTGGTAATTTATTACGAGACAGTGTTACTTTTGGTGACAGGAGATCCCCCACGGTGAGGGTCGAAAAACTTAAAATGCTTATAACTCGCGATCTAATTTTCGTAGCGCGGCCAAATTTTGTTTGGCAATTTATTATGAGACAGTGTGAATTTTTGGTGACAGGAGACCCCCCCATGTTGAGGGTCGAAAAATTTAAAATGCTTATAACTCGCGATCTAATTTTCGTAGCGCGGACAAATTTTGTTTGGTAATTTATTACGAGACAGTGTTACTTTTGGTAACAGGAGAACCCCCATGGTGAGGGTCGAAAAATTTAAATGCTTATAACTCGCGATCAATTTTCAGAGCGCGGCCAAATTTTGTTTGGTGATTTATTATGAAACAGTGTTAATTTTTGGTGACAGGCGACCCTCCCCCCCATGGTGAGGGTCGAAAAATTTAAAATGCTTATAACTCGCGATCTAATTTTCGTAGCGCGGCCAAATTTTGTTTGGTGATTTATTATGAAACAGTGTTAATTTTTGGTGACAGGTGACCCCCCACGGTGAGGGTCGAAAAATTTAAATGCTTATAACTCGCGATCTAATTTTCGTAGCGCGGCCAAATTTTGTTTGGTAATTTGTTATGAGACAGTGTTAATTTTTGGTGACAGGAGATCCGCCATGGGGAGGGTCGAAAAATTTAAAATGCTTATAACTCGCGATCTAATTTTCGTAGTGAGGCCAAATTTTGTTTGGTAATTTATTATGAGACAGTGTTATTTTTGGTGACAGGAGACCCCCCACAGTGAGGGCCGAAAAATTTTAAATGCTTATAACTCGCGATCTAATTTTCGTAGCGCGGCCAAATTTTGTTTGGTAATTTATTACGAGACAGTGTTATTTTTGGTGACAGGAGATCCCCCATGGTGAGGGTCGAAAAACTTAAAATGCTTATAACTCGCGATCTAATTTTCGTAGCGCGGCCAAATTTTGTTTGGTAATTTATTATGAGACAGTGTGAATTTTTGGTGACAGGAGACCCCCCCATGTTGAGGGTCGAAAAATTTAAAATGCTTATAACTCGCGATCTAATTTTCGTAGCGCGGCCAAATTTTGTTTGGTAATTTGTTATGAGACAGTGTTAATTTTTGTTAACAGGAGATCCCCCATGGGGAGGGTCGAAAAATTTAAAATGCTTATAACTCGCGATCTAATTTTCGTAGTGAGGCCAAATTTTGTTTGGTAATTTATTATGAGACAGTGTTATTTTTGGTGACAGGAGACCCCCCACAGTGAGGGCCGAAAAATTTTAAATGCTTATAACTCGCGATCTAATTTTCGTAGCGCGGCCAAATTTTGTTTGGTAATTTATTACGAGACAGTGTTATTTTTGGTGACAGGAGATCCCCCATGGTGAGGGTCGAAAAACTTAAAATGCTTATAACTCGCGATCTAATTTTCGTAGCGCGGCCAAATTTTGTTTGGTAATTTATTATGAGACAGTGTGAATTTTTGGTGACAGGAGACCCCCCCCCATGTTGAGGGTCGAAAAATTTAAAATGCTTATAACTCGCGATCTAATTTTCGTAGCGCGGCCAAATTTTGTTTGGTATTTTATTATGAGACAGTGTTACTTTTGGTGACAGGTGATCCCCCATGTTGAGGGTCGAAAAACTTAAAATGCTTATAACTCGCGATCTAATTTTCGTAGCGCGGCCAAATTTTGTTTGGTAATTTATTATGAGACAGTGTTAATTTTTGGTGACAGGAGACCCCCCCATGTTGAGGACCGAAAAATTTTAAATGCTTATAACTCGCGATCTAATTTTCGTAGCGCGGCCAAATTTTGTTTGGTAATTTATTATGAGACAGTGTGAATTTTTGGTGACAGGAGACCCCCCCCCCACGGTGAGGGTCGAAAAATTTAAAATGCTTATAACTCGCGATCTAATTTTCGTAGCGCGGCCAAATTTTGTTTGGTAATTTATTATGGGACAGTGTTACTTTTGGTGACAGGTGACCCCCCCCCCCCCACGTTGAGGGTCGAAAAACTTAAAATGCTTATAACTCGCGATCTAATTTTCGTAGCGCGGCCAAGTTTTGTTTGGTAATTTATTATGAGACAGTGATAATTCTTGGTGACAGGAGACCCCCCCCCCATGGTGAAGGTCAAAAAATTTAAAATGCTTATAACTTGCGATCTAATTTTCGTAGCGCGGCCAAATTTTGTTTGGTAATTTATTAAGGTATTGCATAGCTTTTACCGCGGGCTTTGAGCGCGGCGAAAGAATCCAGAAATTCCGTAACGAGAAAAAAACCTAACACTCCGGCTACGTCGCTTCAGTTTGGCAGACTTCGGCACGGTATCCTTCGGTAGACTTCGGCAGATATTGACGCGGTATTTTTCAGATATTTTGAGAATATCAAGTCTCAAACTTATTTATCTCAAACTATAACAGTTTTTTATTTCAGCTACCATAAACTTATAGTTTCAATGATAAAAATTCCTGATTAACCTACATGTATTGTAAGATAATAAAAATATTTTAAACGATATTAACTAGTCATTTATTCAATAAAAGAAAAAGAACTTTTGCTATCGGTCATCACACTCATAAAGTGTAACTTAAATTAATATAAAAAAAAACTGCATAAATAAAAAATAAATAAATAATTATAATTGCATAAGTTGATAAAAAATGCTATGCAATAGCTTTACCGCGGCAGTCCCCGAGTGCCACATGTATTTTTTTTTTTTTTTCTGTAACAAAATGCGGCAGTAGAGAATGAGGATTTCTAACGTCCTATGGGAATACCTTCCTTTGTTAATTTTGTCTGTTTTCTTTCAAAACCTTTAAGTAAAGTTACAAATTACCACAGAGCCTTTGGTAAAGAAAATCAAGAGTTAAAAAGCACGACAAGCATTTCTTATGTTAACCAGCGTCACGGTGACGATTTCTTTTATGTAGTTTTCCACAAATATTAACAGAAGCCAATCTACTATATGCATAATTTCCCACAAACATTGGAAACTTTACTCGGTATGTGTGGTCCAATTTTACCCTTGTTGCATTGTTTGGTTTATACGCAGCTATTCATTGGAAACATTGGACATTATATACAAGGTGAATCTAAATTCTTGAGCAAAACTTTAAGGTGTGTTAGTACACATCAAGACAAATAACAGGAAACTAAAGATCCCAAACGTCTCCCGGAGGAGATAGGCGTCATTAAAGTTTAGAGTCCAAAATTTCAAATGATTACAAAAAAATGGAAAAATTGGTCGATTCGTTTACGAATTTTGCTAAAAATTTCTTTATATCAGTATTTTCTTGAAAATAAATTTTAAAGATAAAATTCAAAAAATGCCGATAGACGGCGCTTTAGACTTTGGAGTAGTGAACAACTATTTTTCACCGTTATTTTTTGTATCTTATTAAATGCTAACAAAAGCTTAAACTAAAATTTTTAGCTCCAAATCAGAATCGTTGGAAGTAGTTAAATAGTGCAAACTTAACTGTTCAGCAGTTGAAATTTGAAGCACCCCCTCCCTCCCTCCTGAACACGGTTCAGTTTGCGCTACTTAACCACTCCTAACGATTCAGATATTAAACTCAAAATTTAAGTTTAAATCTAAACTTTTAAAAGCATTTAATGAGGTACAAAAAATAACGGTAAAAGAAGTTGTTCATTACTCCAAAGTCTAAAGCACCCTCTATCAGCATTTTTTGTGCTTTATCTTTAAAATTTATTTTCAAGAAAATATTGATATAAAGAATAGCTTTGGCGAAAACCGCAAACAAATCCACCAATTTTTCCGTTTTATATAATCATTTGAAATTTTCGATCCTAAACTTATGGGGCTATCTCCTTCGGAAAACGTTTGGGGCCCTTAGTTTTCCATTTGATATTGTTTGTCCTGATGTGTACTATCACACCTTAAAGTTTTGCCGAAGAGTTTAGATTCACCCTGCATATTGGGACTGTGGGTATCTTGTTATTGCAATGATATCATTGTACTATGGCATGATATTTGTGATAATATGTGATATTGGCCGATGTGATATTTGTGATATAATCATATCACAATGAGATATCATAAAATATCATTATATCCTAGTGGATTTATAATATTACTCAATTAGGATCTCTTATAATATTATAAAAGTGATACAATATGTCCCAGTTCGATATTATGAGATATCATCATGTCCTAGTTTGATATTATGTGATATAATTATATATAAGCTATCTTAATAATATTAGAACAGAATGAAATTTTAAAATTATCGCAGGCATTTACTGACTACCTAACCTTGAGATTGTGAATATAATGTTACTGCAGTGATATCATTATTCTCCGATGTGATATTTGTGATATAATCATATCACAGTGATATATCATATGTTATTGCATCCTAGTGGTTTTATAATATTACCGTATTAGGATATCTAAAATATTATAGTATTGATATCATTATGTCCTAGTTAGACCCTAATTTGTCTGGATTGTTGGACTCATATAAGTAGGATCATTTGGCAACATCAACTAGCCTACAGCCATACCTATCTGAAGCTACAAGCTACTGGCTATTATTCAAATTTCCTTATTCTTAAATTCAACTCATCCTTTTTCTTTCTTGCTTTCTTTCCGCTTGCGAATCCCTTGCAATGAATATGCGGCAAATAAGAGAAGTACCGCTTCGAGCAACGAACCTGCAGTGAATTCGTAATAAACTACCACGCGGAAAAGACGAGTTGATCTCAGGAGCCGTTCTTCCTTTTCCCAACCGTTTTCACCTTTCTAAAAAAGGGAAGTTGTGTCCAGAGGAAGAATTTGCGTGTCTGACCCCACTTTCTTGTATAGACATCATAAATCTTCATTATAGAACGTTAACTCTGTTTTAAATATAACAACGGTGTCGTTAGTAACCGAAACTCGTTACTTCTTGATGGATCTGTCTTGTCTAGTATTAAAACGTACTTACGTGTGAGATCCTTAATAGATAAATTATTAAAAAATTACCAATATTTAAGGTATGTCCTTGTTATCTAATTAATTAGAATAGTTGTTTCCACACTGTAAAAAAAAATCTGTGAAGGTACTAAACATTTTCTAGGAAACTGAGATTCCAAGACCTTTTCATGTAACGATAACAGGAAAAATTCATGTAATCGATTCTGAAACTTGAATTTTTGCTGTTACCGTTACAGGAAAAGTTCTTGGAATCCCAGTTTCCTAGAAAAGGTTTAGTACCTTTGCAGATTTTTTTTTACAGTGCAAGATTTATTTATGACTTGATAATAGAGCTGTGTTATCAGGGAATGTTTGGAAACATGTTGAATGAATTTTCATGAGCTCAGAGTCTGATTAATACTGGGGCAAACGGGGCCAGGGCCCAGGGCCGTAACTAGAAGTGAACAACAGGGGTGGCTCAAGAGAATGTAGAGGGGAGGGGGGTGGCTCATATTTTTTTCTCGCTCATTCTGCAGCAGAAAAATAAATTAGGGTATATTAGGGGGGCTGAATTGTGCTTACCCGGTGTCCTAAATAGCCCAAGTCGGGTCCAATATGTGCTATCAAAACAGTTATTATGCTGTGTAGTATTATCATTTTTTAATTCAAATATTTATCTGAATTTCCGAATTGTAATCTTACGTAAATTTAACCACGGAATGTCCATCATAAAGTAAAACTTACTGCAATGAGCCCTAATAGTTCAAACAAGGGTTACAAGTTTGGTCCAAATTAAACAATGGAAACATCTGTATAGTGCAAAAGTAATTCCTTGCAATTTATTGAATTAAGTTTAAACACATTTGTATCATAGACCATATATATGCATCTATTTCAAAAATTTATTTTTTATACAAAAACTCAGAATTCATATCAGAAATTCTGAATTGTTCTTTTTTATTTATACAATAGCAGGCGTTTCTTCATCATAAAGTAAAAATTTGTCTTTCTTGTGTACACTGTAAAAAAAAAAAAAATCTGTGAAGGTACTAAACATTTTCTAGGAAACTGGGATTCCAAGAACTTTTCAGGTAACGATAACAGGAAAAATTCATTTAATCGATTCTGAAACTTGAATTTTTGCTGTTACCGTTACAGGAAAAGTTCTTGGAATCCCAGTTTCCTAGAAAAGGTTTAGTAACTTTGCAGATTTTTTTTTACAGTGTAGATTCAGAAAAAAGAAAATCTTCAAATGCACACAAATTTTGTAAATGGGTTAGCTGAAATAAAATGAGTTACTGACTTTACTCTAAAAGAAAAATTTAGTAATTTAATAATAAAGCGAATTAATGACAATTTGTTAAGACAATAAAAAAAATTCAAAGTCGGCAAAAAACAAATATTTTTCTTTCTTCCCTCCAAACTAAATATGCAAAGTGTACAAATCTAATGTCCCTAAGTCGACCGAAAGGCGGCAGCACAGACTGTCACATCATTGAGTTCACAGACGAAATTCCAGAAATAGTTAAAATTCGATTCGCATATTAAAATACAATGGGTCTGCCAAGGCATATCTTGGTGGAAAATATCTGAAAACCCGATTTCAGCGGTTGACACTTAGATTTACCATCGTATTTTCCTGTCCCCAGCCCTTCATGTTTCTATACGTTTCGGTGCAAGAAAATGCAAAATTAAACTTATGAGTCAACCGCTACAATCTGATTTTTCAAGCGTTTTCCACCAAAGTATGCTTTGGAAGACTGATTGCATATTAATATCCAAATCGAGGTTTGACTAATTCTGGAATTTCAGCCGTGAACTGGATGAGATGTTTGTCTGTGCTGTCGCCTCCCGGTCGATAATTCGAAATGTGTTATTCAAATTTCTCCATATGATACCATTTTTCCACAAAACAGTTTTGTAAAAATGGCAAATAGTGAAGGATTATTACATTAATTTGCAATGCTAGATAAAACTGAAATCATGAAAAAGACGTTTTTACTATCTTTGATATCAATTTGATAATATCTAGCGTGGAAATCTAATTTGTTGACATTTGCATAGTGAATTTTTCCTGAAATCATGAAAAGACGTTTTTACTATCTTAGATATCAATTTGATAACATCTAGCATGGAAATCTAATTTGTTGATATTTGCATAGTGAATTTTTCCTGAAATCATGAAAAGACGTTTTTACTATCTTAGATATCTATTTGATAACATCTAGCATGGAAATCTAATTTGTTAATACTTGATTAGTGAATTTTTCTTTTAATGTCTCCCTCCCTTTTTGTGACCTAATTTACTGTTAGCTATCCTCTAATGTAGTTTCGTTCCTCATGCCACTATAAGCTCGGCTGTAACTCGCCATATTCATACATTTATTTGCAGGTAATTTATGTATCTACATTTTATGGTTTACAAATTTTCCACTAATGCTTAGCAAGAAATGAAATACCTTAATTTTAAAAACAAACCCTTCTACCAAAAAAAATAAATAAATAAATAAATAAATAAAATAAAATAATAAAAATAAAAATGGTACGTGGCATAATAATTTTGTTATAGACTGGGAGGCAGTAATACGGACAATCACCTCACCAAATTCACGAATAAAAATCTAAGATCAGTTCAACCTCAATTCGCATATTGAAACGCAGTCGGTCTGCTTAGTCATTTCTTGGTAAAAAAAAAAAACCTAAAAACTCGATGTTAGCGGTTGACTCATAAGTTTATCATTATGTTTTCCTACTCCTAATCTTCCATGTTTTCATACTTTTGATTGCAGGAAAGCACAATGATAAACCGTCGAGTCAGCCGCCACAATCGTGTTTTTATGTGTTTTCCACCAAGATATGACTTGACAAACCGATTGCATTTTAATATGCGAATCGAGATTTAACTAATTCTAGATTTTCAGCCATGAAATCGATGAAGTGATTGTCTGTACTACCGTCTCCCGGTCTATTAGCGTACTTGTATTTTAGGCTGTGAGCAAACAGTACTACTTTTTATTACACTAAAATAGCAATAAATTTATCTTTGTTTCCGAACGGAACACAGGTGAAACCCCTTTAAATGATTTTTGAGGGACTGACCCTACGAAATTGACAAAGGAAGGGAAAGTTTTATCTACCCCATCTTCAGTCGTAAAACTGTCAACTGATTTCGAGTTCGATTTCTCTCTTGAAGTTCAAAAAAGTTCACTGAAAAAGCAATTTATGCATCAAAGCGCCGACACGAAAGATCAAAAATAGCGACGCCTGACCGCAAGAAGTTAGAGCTATGTGTCTGGTCCTTAACAGATGAAATCTATAAGAATCAAATATTATTTTTACAGGGGAGATTTCGGTGCTGACCAGTGTTAAATGTAGTGCAACCAATTCAGTGCCGACGAATGTAGTTCAATTTCCTTGCATAAGGAAAATGCCCTACATTGATATTATCCTGTCATTTAATTTTATTTAATGAAATATGTCACGTTTCATTGTGATAAGTTGGAAAAAAATTTTCTTTTTATTAAATAATGTTCTGTTTCGTTTTTATTAAATTATTTTCCCTTTTGGTCAATTTTTCACTTGAAAATTTGATCTGTTACATCACAGTTTGATTAGCAGCATCTAAAAATAGCTGACATTATTATTTGATTTGAAATTTCCACATTGTTCGTATGGAATGTCTTTTTTTCTTATTTATCACTGTCACTGACAATTTAAAACGATAGTTATATCAAAGTTATTTATTGGACAACATACATCTGACTTGTATGCTCGACATGAAAGCCTGCTTATAAATCATCGTCAATATATAGGGGCAAGATAGCATAAGGAAATTTTACAACCCCAGACAGATACAACCATGAGCTCCACACGAAGAATACGTGAAATTTAACCAGTGGGAATCGAACCCAAACAACCTCCTACACTCACAAGCGATTAGCGGCGCTGTGCCTTAACCACACGGCCACGGAGGCCGCTATATCAAAGTTACTGTTCTTCAAATAATGTACAAAATAAGTTTCTATTATGATTTATTTACATTATCCGATGCGTGATACTCGTTGGGCGATGTTCTTAACATTAATTGGAAACAGAAAATTATGGAGAAAACGAAATTGTCATCAATGCCTGGAAACACGTCTTAACCCTTTAACGATCAAAGAATTTTCATTGCTAAGATGTCGAAATAAATGAATGACACCGGTAATTAAGAACAAATATATTTCTAAATAAGAAAACGTGATTTTTCACATACTTAATAAAAGGGATATTTTTAGATAAAAATACCGGTGTCAGTGTTGCATATCGGAATTAAAATTTTGTGGTTTCGTGGCGAAACCAATGAACGTTAAAGGGTTAAATGGAGGTATATTATCGAAAGTCCATTGCAGTTAAAAAGTTCATAAAGAAAAATTACTATTTCAAAATTCTGGCAGATATTTTCCGTTTGGTTGATTGTGTTTATGACGGCTACTTACAACACGGGGAATGTAGGTCCTAAAGGGGTGGGGTGCCCTTCATGGGAGAGGGGTTCTTTCTAGAGGTGCCTAAGCAGTATTTTAGGGAAATCCAAGGTGTGAAGGAAATCACGAAAACCTTCGGGCGATTAGGCCGACGGACACGATTGGTTCGAACTCTCTGCACTTCAGGCCTACCAGTTTCGAGAGCAGAACCTTTCGGTGGGGCGATATTTTAAATTAAAGAAATCAGATTAAATTGGCAGTATTTGATGCTATGACATAAATTTATTTTCGTAGTAATAAAATTATGATAATATAAGTTATTACTTGTTATGTGACAGTTTTATTTATGTTCACAAGCTTTTACTCTTATAACGTTATCTGCGGGTATATCAATGCAAACACAAACAGACGTGAAAAATATTTTATTACTACCCCACCGTCGTCCAAAAAACAGACTTTTTCGCTGAGTATATATACTCGCAGAGGCGGGGCTATTACTACTCGTGAGTACAATGCATTGAATTTTTAAACATTGAAATAAAATCATATTATATATTTTGTGTTAAAAGCAAGACGAAAATTGCGTACATTGGGCCACTTTGACATGGGCTCACTAGCATTTCCATTATTGAAAAATATTATACATGATTTTTCAACTTCGAAATTCAGTTGTAAATAATTAACATGAAACAATGAAGTAAATTGTATGGTTTTAAGGTGACTATTTTTTAGTTTTTAATCATTTTTTAAGTTTTGAAACAAATTAGCTCCTTCTGAGAATTTTTTTGGCCCTTTCACTGCGTTTCATATAAACTGAATACATTCCATATGTTCGGCTATTGAAAACTCTTGTAACAGGATCAGTTAATGAACTGACACTTCAGACTCGATAAACAAATATATACATATATATATACATTTAACATGGCTTTTAAAGAAACTGGGAGTACTTCGGACCAAAACAGGACTGGCACAAAAGAGCACCAAAAACCAGTTTTCATGTTAGCTTTATTAAATTGCATGCATTTCCTGTCAAAATAAAAAGTTAAGGAAAAACTGCGATCACACATGGGTTACAAAATGCTAAAGGTAATATTTTGACTCTTACCTTATTTGTCGAAGAATATATTTTTTTACATAATTAAAGGACCAAAGTAACCCTGCAAAGGCCAAAGTAGCGCCGGTTGACTGTATTTAAAAGACCTTCAGAATATGAAGAGTTAAAAAAATCATCAGTTTTTCTTTCTTCCAATGTTTTAATGTTACTTCTTTTTGTTGCAGGAGACATTCGTTCTCTCCTGACTCCGAAGAAGCCGCAACGTCCATCCGCCTTCTCTGCGAGTTCCAGAGGAGACAGCGAGATCGGGCCCAAGACGAAAGAGGACCTATACGAGACGCTGCCCGCCACAGTCGTCGAAGAGGAGGAGGACCACTACACCTACCTCGACGAGGCAGAGGTCTGTCTGTCTTCCCTCTTAGATTAGAATTTAAATTCAAAGATGTGGTTCTGTAGTATCTAACTATAGGGAACATTCCCAACTGTTTGTTCTGGATTTTGACGAGGGTGGTACCATTCGAAAGCACTTCTCACAAGGATCATGAAATATGCAGGAACTATAATTCCGAATCCAATAGTTTATAGATCGGGAGGCGGCAGCACAGACAATCACCTCGACGAGTTCGCGGATAAAAATCTAGGATTAGTTAAATCTCGATTCGCTTATTAAAACGCAATCGGTCTTTCAAGTCATATCTTGGTAGAAACTACCTAAACACCCGATTTTAGCGGTTGACTCGTAAGTTTACCATTGTGCTTTCCTGCACCCAAAAGTATGAAAATATGAAGGATTGAGAACAGGAAAACATAATGGTAAACCTATGAGTCAACCACTAAAAGTGGGTTTTTAAATGTTTTGTTTACCAAGATAGCACTTAGCAGACCGATTGCGTTTTAATATACGAGATTTAACTAATCTCAAATTTTCACTCGATGAAGCGATTGCTAGTGCTGCTGCCTTCCAGTCTATTATGAAACATGCATCCTTTGTCATTTCCAATGAAGAAAAAAAAAGAAGTTGAAAACAGCAGGAGATTCCTTCAAAAGCTATCGAAGGCAGAAATTTTGTTTTATAACTATCCATGATTGTTTTTAAAAGTAAAAACGTCGGAAACATAAGTATTTCCAACACCATGCATAAATGATGAACGGCATTATTATTTGACAGTTGCGCAGGTCGGTTTAGTAAGATCTAAGCATACACGTATTACTGATCGGAAAATTGAGTCCATGTTCGCATTGAAGTTCTTTTTAAAAGATAATGGTGCATTATATAATCATCGAAAGTAGATAAAGAGAACTGGCTGTATGTCAAATAATGTATTTTTAGTAATGGTTCTATACTAATGGTGTTAACATTACAGAAAAATACTTCAATAGATTTTTGGATATTCCCCTATTTTCTTTACCAAATACTCCTAGTCTTGGAAGTGATAGTAAATATCCAGTGGCTGAAATTATTTTGTCAGTCCAGCTGGGAGGAAGAATGGCTGTATTCAGAACATAGTTTTTGCTGCATAAATTTTCATTGTTTGGCAACTTCATCTGACCAGTACCATGACATTAGGTTGAACAAAAAGATTTGGGAAATGTTTAATCTAGCAGTTACTAGAATTTGTATCGTATATAGGAGTACTAGTGGTTCATCTATAGGAGTTCGGGAATTTCGGTCGAGACGTGGCTCCATCCGATTATGGCCCCTTTCGATCATTGCAATACTTTTTCCAGGGAACCGATTTGAATCCTTTAATGAAATTGAAGAAGCATGTTGGGAGTTTTTTCACTCCAAGGAGCCATGGTACTTGTAGCAAATCCAGAATCTGGCATAACGATGGCAGAAAGTTGTAGACTACGATGGTCTCTACTCTGAAGAATAGTCCTTGTAGGTTTTGTTGTTAATCTGCGCATAACAACATAACTTTTATAAATTTCCCAGAATTTTTTGCTCAATCTAGTGGCATTTTCATTACCACTCTATCATGAAACACTGTTGTGAAAACCACTACCATGATTATTTATAAGACAAAATTCCTGCCTTCGATTGCTTTCGCAAGAATCTCATGCTGTTTTTCTCTTCTTTAATACTTATTTTTCCAAAAGAGAAAAAGGATCATATTTTGTATTATTGGATTCGGGAGTATCGTTCCTGTACATTTATTGATTTTTTTTATAAGAGCTTTAAGTTGGAAAATCTCTCTAGTCAAAATCTAGAACTGATAATTGGAGATGTTTCCTAAGTAGGTGATCTTATAATATTTTCACATTACATTATCACAGTGATCTATAATATTATACATATACAGTGATATCATTTTTATTAAAGTGGTATCGTTATATCACAGTGATCTTAGAATGTTATCGGATTAGAATTTTTATATATTATCACACAATGCTATTACAGTTATCTTATAATATTATCATGTTAGAATTCTATAATATTACCACATAATATTCTTTATATATTAAAGTGATATCATTATTATAACAGCATATATCATTATATCACAGTGTAGTATCATAATTATTGTAACAACCTATAATTATATCACAGTGTGGTATGATTATTGATTATAATAAGAACATATATCATTATATCACAGTGTGGTATCATTATATCGCACTGATCTTATAAAAAATTCACATTAGGATTTTACAACATTATCACACAACACTATCACAAGAAATTGCAGTATTATCTTATTAGAACTTTACATAAATTTATCCTATAAAACTATCATTATGATCTATGTTATCACATATTACAATGGTATGATTATATTATAGTGTATGTCATTATATCGCAGTGTTTTTTATTATATCACAGTGCAATATTATGTAATAGGGTTATATCGCAGCAATTTTATACTATCATCACATTATGATCTTATAGTATTATCACTGTGATATCACAGTGGCATTAAATAAGTGCATTTCATACAGATAAAACGGAGTTTTCATATCATTATTGTACTTATCGATTTGTATTTTTCAAAAATTCGTATTAGTGGTGGTCCCCAAAATTTAACATTATAAATTTAGTGGTCCGTTTGATCTGAAAGGATAGTGACTGCTGTTCTACACTGTTAAAAATGTAGTTCAACATTGAAGCAATTTTTGGTGCTGTGTAGCTGCCATCATAAGATTGTTCCAACATTATACTTTAAGGATGAACCATAAATTGATGAAATATTTTATCGTAAATTGATAAAAAGTTTAACCATGAATTGGTGAAATCTTGAACCATAAATTGGTGAAATATTGAACTATATACAGATGGGATTTCCGCGTTTCTGGACACCAATATTTTGTTAAAGAAAATGTTGTTCTCTTAAATAGCAAAAACTTTTCGATTGAACAAATTACTAATTTCTGTAACAAAATACTGATGTGCAAAAACTCGGAATTCTCATCCCTAACTATAAATTGGTTTAAAATATTGAACCATAAATTGGTGAAATATTGATGAAGCAATGATTTTTGCATTTTTCTCTCAATCCATTGGTAAAATATTTTGCTCTTACCATTACATGAAGAAAGAACAGGAAATTGCTTGTGAATTTTAATCTTAATTGCACATTCTCAAAAAAATTTTTAAACGATAAATTTAGCTTAGAAGAAATATATATATATTTGTCAATTAAATTCATAAGATGCAATAACACTTATGCTATTGTATTTTTTACACTGCAGAGATGTACTTGCAGTAAGTTCTCAAAAAAAAAAAAATTAATGATAAATTTAATTTAGAAGAAATCTATATACCGTAATTTCGGGTGTATAAACCGCAGACCAAACAATTCTTTTTCGACCCAAAATTTTTCAAGAAAAAAATATAACTAGTTAGATCGCCGTAAATATTTACCTTCAATCACCAGAAAAGATTTCTGAGTCCAAAAAGAATTGTTTGATCCGCGGCTTATACAGCCGAAATTACGGTATTTTTATCATGTAAGTTCAGTAGATGCAGTAACACTTATTCTGTATTATTTTTAAACCACAGAAATGTACTTGCAACAGGTCTTGCAAAAACTATGCCATTATATAAAGAAATCACATTTTGAGAAAAATGCAAAAAACAGCTGTCCCTTTTAAAGGGATTTAAAAGTTTGTTTACATTTTTAAGCCGGTAATAATCAGTGACAGAGTGTTAAAAAGTTCACAAATTATAAATATTTCAACTTTAAAGATTAGCTGTATTTTTTAAGTCACAATTTTTGGAAAATCGATTTTTAAGGTATTTGACGTGCCAGTGTCCTTAAGAACTTATACTAGTCACGGCAAGGAATGCGAGCGCTGAGTATGTGGCACCGTTATTTTCAAATATCTCGCTTGCATTTTAATACTTTTAAATGTTTTTTGCATAGCTGATTTTGATAGCCGAGCTGTATCTCTAAACGAGTTAGTTTCTACTTTTTCGATTTGGTTACAGTTTAATTCTAGAATCGTTTCAATTTCAGAACCTGTTCCAAACCGGTTCCAAAAGTGAAAGTATTTTTTTTTTTTTTTTTTTTTTTTTTTTTTTTTATCTGTAGCAAAAATAGAAAAGAATCAAAAATTTAAAAGTAAAAACTATAGAGTTCATTTTCAGCTATTTTTTAATATATATATATATATATATATATAAATATTAAAATGCAAGTAAGAAATTCGAAAATAATTTGTCCACAGGATTAACATTACCATCCGGTATTTTCGCGTGAATAGTGTAGGACCTTAAATAAATATTACATTCCTACTGACGCATTTTCGGGAACATCCTCAGCCTACGTATTACCTAACAATTTATTTAAAAACTTGTTTTCTTTCCTTTCTATTTAGGTGAAGGCATCTAAATCAGATCCTTCGAAGAAATCGGCTCAGAAAGTGAAGTCGTGCACAGAAACCGCCCCGTGCGGAAGACCTTGGCTCGATCTGCAGACGAGTTACGCAGCTATTGCAGCAGCGAACTATGAATCTCTTGCCGAACTCATCACCACGGTAAGCTATAATGATCAATCATTTTCTCTACCTCCCACACTGTGAAATAAGAAAGAAAAAACCACGTATCGAGCATAGATTATGAAACACTTTCCGAATAATGTAACAAAAGCGAATCGTTTAATAAGTTAAAATATTATGTGTACACTGTTTTGTCCTAGTTTGAAGCAAATTTTGGTGCTCTCAATAGCTGTCACTGTAAGATGATGAAATCTTGAACTAATATTTGCAGCTCCTGTTGCAGCATAGTTCCAATAAGAAGCTTGAAATAAGAAGCTCCTAATATTGGTGCGAGATTTCACCATTTTATGGTGGCAGCTACTGAGAACCAAAATTTGGTTCAAACTATTACAAAATTTCTAACAGTGTAATGGAGCCATATTCTGATTGAGATATCACACCAGATGCTGTAATCAATAAGGTTACCTGGGCGAATTTGTGTCCTCCAGATTCGTCTGGGATAGTTAGATGGTACAACAGCATTGGCGATTTCAGCGAAGAGGTACCTGGTTCGGATATTTTTCACTCAGTATCAAACTTACATTTCATATGATTTATTTTCAAGTATATATATTTGTGTTACAATTATTCTAGTATTGGAAAATGCTTTACATTATTCGCTGCGAAGGAGATTTTTTAAGTTCTTGTTTTTATTTGTTGTTTATATTGTCTTAAATTTACGTAGCCTATCAAAATCTGATTATTTTCTTTTCAAAATAGGCATGATTAAAGGAGAAAAATAAACATTTTAAAGAAAAATAAATAGAGTAAACATTATTTGTTAAATTAATCTGTTTACTTAGTGGCTTAATAGAAAATTCCCAAACTTGCTGAAGAAGCAGTCATATCCGCTTAAGAATGTCATCATCAATTGTCACGAACTGCGATGGTACTCACTTATCAGATTATAAACAGAAAGCGTTACAAATTAAAGAATCGCAGATCATATAAAACGTTTAAATTTTTATTACAAGTCTCAGGATACTTAAACAAGAGAGAAAAAATCATACGTTAAGCATGGGTTATGAAACACTTTGCAATACATTCAGAATAATGCAACAAAATTGTATCATTTAATAAGTCGAGATAAGATGCGTTGAGTATGAAAGGAAAGGGGCTAATTCTCAAACCCCTCAATTTAGATAAACTGGTTTCTCATGCAAAATTATCCGATTTGCTCCAAATTTTGTATATATATATATTTGTATAATAATACACGAATAATAATCCACTAATAACACGAGAATAATACACGAATTCTCTTGTCACTGAAAACATATAAAAAGAAACTGAGGAATGAGAAGAATTGTAACGAATTTTTAGACAATGATTTACGAAATCATTTGGGGTTGGGAAGTTGAGCAATAATAACCTATGATATCGTTGAAGAGAGAGGAGTCCATTATTTCGGTAGATTTGCTAACGCTATGTATGCATAAACAGCCCTTTTCTGGTTACTGCTCTGTTCTAATTTCAAAAGTTAAAAAATGGCTTAAAAAACTGTAAATGTTGATACAAAAATGGTGTCAGATTTCCAAGCTTTTATTATGATATTTATTTAACATTTTTCACTAACTAAATTACTATTATCATATGCAAATAGAAGTGCCAACATCTGTTCATAGAAATCCTGTTCTCGTGTGCTAAATAAATCATAATGTGTTACAGAACATTCATTTTTTTTAATTATGTATGATAGTCTTAGCGGCCATCTTTCCATATATACACAGATTTCTAAGCGCTCAAATCCGTAATTAAAATCCGATATATAAAATCGTTACTAAAGCAGATACTTTAAACTTTTCCCTTTCTGAGTTGTAAATTTAAGTATTTAGGTAATGATGACTCATCTTGAATATTCATCATAAAAATTCATCTTATAGTTCATTTCTTAGAGTAAATAATCATTTAAAAGCAGTGTAATGTAACTAATTTTTCCATATGATTTGTTTATAAATTCTATAGATCATATACGAGGTTGCACAAAAGAATGTGAGTACACTTTCTCTTACTAACAGAAATTGCTGAAGAGAAATTTTCAACTGTGTTATCCGTTTCCAAACTAAACAAAATTTCTGTATACAATGTAGTGTATATACAAATCTATAGATTATATACAGACTGCACTCTTAAAATGAAAGAGTGGATTTGGCTTCTCAAGAAAGAGTTGTAATTCATTGGATCGTGAATGAGTTGTTTTTTAAACGTTGTACTCGTCTTGATTTAAATTGCTTTTTCTAAACTATTCATCTTGATTTAAATTGCTTAAAAACAATCCGCTACTCGAGTCGTTTCAACTCTTTTTTGAGAAGTTATCTTTCAATTATTAGCGAGATGAAGGAATTTCGGCTCAACTTGAGTTACTTTGTGGCTGCAGTTTTAAGATAGTGCACAAGAGAATTCGGATAATTTTTCCAACTGTAGAAGATAATTGCTGAAATCGAGCTTTCAAATATGCTATGCATTTTTTCAAATAGTTTACTTAAAAACCTTATTAAACAGTGAAGATTTGTTATACGATATTCTGAATACGTTAGAAAATCCTTCATAAGTTATGCTTGACTCATAATTTTTCTTTCTGGTTTATTTACAGTCGAGTCCCTATATAACGAAATCCACCGTTCCAGTAAAAAATTCGTTATATAGAGAAATATGGAGAATATCGCGATGTATAGAGAATAAATGTTAAAAATCGTATTTAATGTGTGAAATTTGAGCAAATTTTATTTTTGCTCTTTTGAATTAAGAATTTGAAATGTTTAAAAGTAAATATAACCCTAACATTTTATTTCTTAATTATTTAAGCTGTTTCAAAAAAGAGAACAAACATTTATTTGAAAGCTTAATGAAAGACTTGCATTAATTTCAGACGAAGAAATCTGTAATTTTTTGTTGTTTTGATTTTAAAATTGGTACGCTCTCAAAAGAAAAAAAAAGCTCAAATTTTACCAAGGAATGAAAAATTGTAGTTAACATTTTCCTTCATTTGAAGACCTCTCTTATGTGCTCCTCGTTGATTCCTCTCTTACACGTGTATCAATCCAATTGATACTGTTTTGAGAAGGATGTGGAAAGGTGTGAGGGAGGTGGGATGAATTCGTTGGATTTAAAGAACAAAAAGAGAAGTAATGTAAAGAAAAAAAACTCAGCATTGACGATAAATCAAAAATAAGTGATGGAAAATTGATTCCATATGATTTCGAAGCTTTTTAAAACTGAATAAATTAAGGCCAATTTGTGAAAATATTCGTTATATGGAGATAGATATTTCGCTATATAGAGACTGTTTTTAATGTAATCATGCGAAAAGGGGACCGTTCCTACTAAAAATTCGTTATATAGAGAAATTCGATGTATATGGAGTTTCGTTAAAGAGAGACTGGACTTTATTTATTTTTTCCCCTTGCTCAATCTGAAGTAACTAATGTAAGGTCATGTACTATTTTTCACAGTCGTATTTCTTTATCACTAATATACATTGTTACTTTTATTTCTAGTCATTGAACGAGAGTGCAGAATACTTTAAGAAAGTGGAGCCGTCCTTGAAGTGGAGGGATTTCCTTCTGGACTCGCAGGAACATTACAATATCATCAAAGAGAAGGCGGTCTACAACGCTACCTATAAGAGCGATTCCCAAGATAAAGTCACGCTTGTGGTGAGCGGCTTTTTATTTTCTCCGTGCTTTATTTATAGTCCGAGAGCCGACCGCACAAAATCCTAAGTCATCGCGAGCACAAGAAAAAATCCTTTATTTTATGGAAGAGTAGTCATAGGGGAATCTAATCATCCATGTCTGCCGGATGCGAAGTGGTGCATAAGCCGAAAATTGAATGCCACTAGTGGTTGGCTCGTACATTTAACATTGTCTTCGACGTACAATTAAAAATATGAAAACAGGGAAAATCGGGTGCAGGAAAACATAACATTAACCCTTTCCGGCGCACTACTGTTTAAAGTTAGAATTTAAAGAGAAAAAAATTAGGCAATCTATTTAGGCCTAGAGGAGTACACAGGTATTGTTTTGTAAAGATTGCACTAACCATTTTAATTATACAGCTGTTGCCGAAGTGGTAACCTCCCATAAGTAAAGCATTGATAAGCGCAGTGAGAAGAGCATTGCTGTGAAGCGCGTATTACAGTAAAACATTTTACCTATTATTTTAAAACAGTAGAGTTTGATCTCTGTGGTGCTGCGATCTAGAACTCATAAGAAATATTTAAATTAGCCATTAGAGTAGTTTTTGAAATATTCACGGAATTTTTGTGTCTCTAAACAGGGGGGACTTTAGGTGTTGCCGATCCGGCAACACTACGCGTTAAGGGACGCGTCTACGAATCAACCACTAGTGGTATTAATTTTTGGCATATGCACCACTTCGCTTCCGGCAGACATGGATCATTAGATTCTCCTATTACTACTCTTCCATACAATACAGGAATTTTTCTTGTGCTCGATAACTTAGTGCGGTCGGCTCTTGGAGTATTATGGGAACGTCTCATTCATTGCTCGTGTGATCATTAGAGATTATTTTATAAATACTTCCAATTATTATATTATAAAATATACTTAAAATAAAAACTGATATAATTAGTTAAATATATATTAGTGTGTTTGTTCTACTCACTTAAAATAGATCTAATTTATATCAAAAATCATTTTACGTGTATATATTAAATGGAAATTTTGTTATTCTTGTGACACCTCTTCTAGTCACAAGAATATCAAAATTTCTATTTATTATATAGACAAGTAAAATGCTTTTGGCTACAAATTACATATGTTTTGTGTGAGTTGTGAAGGGAATGGTGTTTAACTGGTTATATAAATTTTTATCTTAATTATATTTATAACAATAATTAGAAGCATCTCTCTATTCTAAAAAAAAAAAAAAAAAAAGAGAGAGAGAGAGAGAGAGAGGGGGAGGGAGAGAGTGAGTAACTAATACTGTCGTCGCCGCTGTCAATGAAATTTTGTAACTGGGGACTTCTTTAGTCAATATTTAAAAAAACTGTTGCATATAAAAATATGAAAATTGGTAGTATTATAGAAAAATGTTTGATAAACACACTGATGTAAACAATTTTTAAATCGAATATTTATTTTAAGAGATATTTGGTGTTAAAGTTGGTCACAGGCGTTCCATTAAAAAAGTTTTATCGCAGCAAAAACTATAAATAGGAATTTAAGCACTTTCTATATTAGAAGTTCTTAGTGTACAGACAGCATTTATTTATTTATTTATTTTTTTTTTTTTTTTTTTTTTTTTGAGGATTCGTTTTTATTTTAAAGTAAAATTTTCATCATTTCGAGAGACATTTTTTACATATTATTGAAAAGGGTATTATTTTAAATTGTCACCAACTTTATAAACAGCGCAAAGTGAACAGCGAAATTTTATCATGTCTTGTTAATTACAATTGAAGTTAGTAAAAATTAACAAAAAAGCATGTAATGCATCTACATTTAAATTGTTTATTTAATTAATCTTCGTATATTGAAAGCGTATTTATGTGTTTTTAACGATATCCGGATATGTAGAAATTCGGATAATTGAAGTAACCCAAAAGAAGCTTTCTTAATACTATAAATAAAAAGTGATAAAAAATTGATCAAAATCGTTTTTTTTTTCTTTTTTTTTTTGAATAAAAAGGCAGCTTTGCTGAAATATGCTGAAAATAAAATCAATCTTATTGCAACAATAAAGAAACTTATATTTCAGAAAATGAACTATATTTTTGCTATTTTAATTATTTTAACATCAACTTTATTACAACAATAAAAAAAATTGTATGTCATTACAGAATACTACTATAGTTACTATAACATCAATTTTATTACAACAATAAAAAAAATTGTATTTCATTATAGTACTACAATTACTATAACATCAGTTTTGTTACAACCATTAAAAAAAAAAAACTTGTATCACATTACAGAATACTACAATTACAATAACATTAATTTTGTTACAATAAAAAAAACTTGTACTTCATTACATAATACTACTATAGTTACTATGACATTAATTTTATTACAATGGTAAAAGAAACTTCATTACAGAATATTTCTATAACAACTGTAAGAATTAAATTTATTTCAACAATACAGAAATTTAAAATTCATTACATTATATATGATATATAAGTTTTATTATAAGAATGCTCTTGAGACTCTAACTCTTTTAGAATAGAATATTCAGCATCTTTAAAATTGATGAAGTACCAAGTTAGTATCATCCAAATATAAACTTCGAAGATTCCAATTAAATTCTAACACTTGGTTTAGATGTACATTTTAAGTAAATTGCTGTTTTTATTAATTGTTATATACAGCTGAAGCTTTAATAGGTTTTCTAACACATTCGCTGCCGATCACGCGCCAGCGCGTGATGTGGGGTGACGTCCAATAGCCAGTCACGCGCTGGCCCGGGAAAATCTTTCACTGATTCCTTGTTATAAAAAGTAAATCGGCTTCTGGGAAAAACCCACTTCTACAGTGCGGCATTAACTATCATTACATCTTCACGTAAGCGGCAGCGAACGTGTTAAAAATAACTCTGTTATTTCCGAATATCTGCCCAGATATTTGGAAATCAGGTTAATTGAAGTTCAAATAAATGGAGTTTTACATATTTTCCACTGAACTTTCCGCTTAGAACGCATCATTTACCGATGACTGATGGTCTAAAATATGATATAAAACTAAAAAATATATGTATATCATTTCAAGTACATACAGAAAATTTATTTAAAATTTACTTAACTTTTATTTATTACAAGGTTATACTTTCTTAAAAGATACTTAAAACATTGCAATTTTTTCAGCTTCAGCGTCAGTCACGTGGCATCCAACATGTTAATGAAATTTATAACCTTATTTTTAACAATTTTATTTGGTGAAAATAAGGTTTCGAAGTCATCTATGTCCATTCGAGTAAAATGTATTCTCTAAAATATTTTAAAAGCCTAAATGTGTTGAAATGAAAAATAACTTTAATTTCATTGTAATGAATTCTTTATTTTGACCAAATACATGAGGTGTGTCCCGAATTCATGGGCCAAATCATAAAAGAAGGTAAAATATGCATAAAGAAAGCGTTTTGGAATAGCAAATCAAAACTAGTCGTTGGGGGGCCACCATAATACTTACCCATCATGGATATTCACTATATATTTTTAATATACATAGTGCTGCTCTACAAATGAATCAATTTCGACAAATGAAATTGGTTATGAATCAATTTCGACAAATTATATAAAACGCCAAACTACTCAAGTAATACCGAATTGAGCAAAAGAAACATCCTTATAACTCCAAAAATAATATTCATTTTAACAAGCTGTTTACTTCGTCGGATGAAGCGTCTCATTTCCAATTAAAATATATCTTTGAATTTAAATTTGAATGAAATACAGGGTCATGAAAAATCGAAGAATGTGGAAAACAGAATTACAAATATCTTGACAACTAATAATCCGATCGACTTTTAAGCACAATTTGTGTTATTTTATTGCCTTTAATGTCCATTCCTTAAAATAAGAAAATGCGAAAATTTTTATGTACCTTTCATCAGAATGAATTTTTCGAGAGTCCGAAAAAAATAATTCCAGATAATCGAGGTTATTGATATTAAATGGGCTTTGTCCCATTCTTACATACTAAGTACACACAAAATTTCAAGTCTCTATCTCAATTTGTTTGGGAGATAGAGCGTTTACAGACAGACGGACAGAAGCACAGACACACACAGACGGACGGACGGCAAAAAAAAAAAAAAAAAAAAAAAAAAATTAAATATGTTTTTCGGAATTTTCGGTATCTAAAACGTGTAAATAGGTCAAATTTTTTTTTCAATTTTCAAAATGATTGCAAGACTTACCCTATACTACGTATGATGGGTAAGTAATGAAAAGTTTTGGCGAAAATGAAGAAATGCGGAGGAAATGAAAACGTGCCTTTTATTAGTATAAACAATTACAACAGTAAGTACTGAAGTATGCTACTGGCAGCGTCTAGCAAGGGACTGGCGCATCTTTTCGCAAATTCCAGTTATTTCACGCAACAACTGAAAATCTTGCGATGAAGTCTGATGTCTTACAGGTGAGAGAACCAGGTCTGAAACTTGCATTTTTTGCACTTGGGGCAAATATGGATTTTGGCGCCCTCCCCCTTCTCTTCAGAAAGGTATATTTACAAAGAGAATTTTAAAAAATTTCTAATAACCTATTTACTTTAAATTATATAATCATAATATCTGTGATACTGAACTACATAATCTGCTTTGTCAAATATTGATTCACCAAAATCTTCCCAACGGAATCAAATATAATAATTTTTTGAAAAAAATTGCTTTATACAAGATCCTTAGAGTAGTAATATTTCTTCTTTTCCATATCATTCTTAGATTCTTCGATGCTTTTGCTTTGGAATGTCCATGACAGAACGATTTTAACAATAACCTCGTAAAACATAGAAGTGACAAAAATTGACAAACAAATTCTTCCTTTGACGCCTTTTCGTTATTATGGATCCACTTACTATAATTGTTATGTCAACAAAACTATTATTTCCATTTCATCCGCATTTACTGTTTTACGCCGAAACTTTTCATTTCCGACCACACATTACTGTACCGAAATTGCTTCTTTTATGAGTAGTTTATCTTCCCTTATAGACAGAGATGTGGGAGCACAGACAATCATTTCATCCAGCTTACGGTTATAAATCTAGGATTAGTAAAATATTGATCCACATATTATAACGCAATCGGTCTGCCAGGCCATATTTTGGTGGAAAACACTTAAAAATCCGTTTTTAACGGTTCACTAGTCGGTTTTCCGTTGTGCTTTCCTGCACCCAAAAGTATGTAAACATGGAGGATTGGAAGCAGGAAAACATATACTTGTGAGTCAACCTCAAAAATTGGGTTTTTAGGTGTTTTCCACCAAAATATCGCTTGGCAGGCGGATTGTGTTGTAATATAGTAATATGTGAATTGAGATTTAAATAATCCTATATTTTCATCCGTGAACTCGGTGAGATGATTGTCTGTGCTGCCGCCTCCCGGTCTATTAGAGTTTGAACCATGTATGCGGAAACACCCTGTATAATAGAAAATAAAACTAATATTATTTTGGTCAATCATTAAAGATTTTATATTCATTAAATATTATTTTCATTTATAGGTTGCTCCCAGAAAGCAAACTACTCCCCAAAATCCTAAAAGTCAAACTCGGTATCCAGTGCTGGCCAGTTTCAACGACCATGTTCCCAAAAACTTCATCAGTACTGACAACTACATTCTGCAAGAGACAGAAATGGCCTCGATTTACATCTTGCAGCAGTCCAAAGTGACAACGGTCAGCAACTTCGCTCAAACGTCCTCCAGCGACATAGCCAATCAACATATCCATTTGCGCAACTACTGCTTCGTCTTGCTACAGTTGATTCACACGCTTAAAAGCCTGCAAGCAGAAGGTATCGAAGAAATCAACTACGACTTGCAGATTTTGGTTCTTGTAGTCACAGATGAAGAGAAGCCTCCCATCTTAGTCCTCTTCCCTGAAGACAAAATACAACTCACCTTAAGCGACTTGTCCAACAGGAAAACACTTTGCCAAGCTACTCTACAAACGATGATGCATTTCTTACAGATCAACGAAATAGAAGAGTTAAAAACTTGCGTAGTCAATGGAGAACTGCTGGCCGAGCCGGTAGCACATACCTTCAGAGCTATTGCTAAAGTTTTGTCCGAGGAAAAAGCTTCTTCACTGTCCCAGGCGAAAGGGTTTTTGGAATATATGCTGTGGGGACCTGTAGATGTTAAAATTTCTCAGAATGATTCAGAGGACATATTGGACACCATACTTCAGAGGTGGTTAGATCTGCAACGTGCTCAAATGGTGAAATCGACGATATCGCATTTACAAAACCGAAAAAAACTAAACGAAAATCTTCACGTGTATGAAGAGTATCAGCTGATATTTCTGCTTCAAGCGTCTACGAAGAGTTTGAAGAATGTGATATCAAAACTATAGAATATGTGAACTGCGCTTGTTTAACGTCTCCTAACAATTGCAGTAATGCTGTAACTATTGCAGAGCAATAACCTGTAAAAATATAGTAAAAATTGTAAATTTTGTACATTTTTAAATAGTTTTTTTATCGTTGAATTTCCAATTGTAGATTATGTGAGAGTTTTTAATAAATATGAAATTTTTTTTCTACAAATAAAAGTGAATTTTTTTTACTGTTTTAACAAATCATTTAGAAAGGATATAAAACATGGCTTAAAATAGTGACAAATTTAATAATTTTCCTAATCGACATAATTATGCACATATTTGTTCTATAAAACTTTTTGCTCAAAAAATTTATCTGTTTTTTTAATAAAACAATAATAATAGTAATAATAATAATAATAATAATGTGGTTATTTTACAGAAAAAAAATGTTAAGCCTGATCATCAATATTTAATAAAAATTAATCTGAAGCAAATTTAGATGAAATATTTCAAGTTTTTTTGTTTTGAAGTTTTATTTTTTAAAGCATTATTTACAAATATTCTTCTCCATGCAAGAGAAAGTAAATAAATGTTTTGATTCTTAGCACGCAATTTGACTGAAATGACTGTCAATCAAGACGCCATTAAAAAAAAAAAAAAAAACTATTTATTTAGGAGAAAAACCTGTATTTTTTACTAATTTTCTCTAATTTTTAACAGATTTTGCTTTTAAAATAAACATTTTACAGATTTCCTCCGAAAAAAAAAAAAAAAAAAAAAAAAAATCTGTATTTATTACGAGCTTTCTATTATTTTAAGAAGTCTCAAAACTGTTAAAGCTTTAAATTTTTCGAATTTTTAATCTTTTTTATAGATATTAAACTCGCATCTTTTCTGAACATTTTGATATAATTGTTTCCTTGAAATTACTATTAGAACAGATGTTATGACTTTTAGAATTATATCCGCTCAACAGCTGATGCGGGGTTTCCGAAACTTATATTATTTTTCTCCAAATAACATTTTTGGGCATAATGCGCACGATATCTAAAAATTTCTGAATATTTTTTCATGAAATCTTCAAAACATGTGTTTCATGCTAGTAAGTTATAAACTGAACTTAAAATTTCTTTTTTATTATTTAAAAAAATAATTTTTTAGGTGATGATACTATTGAAATTTTCTAAAATTTACATTACTAAATACAACTCTAATAAATATAAAAGTGCTTTAAATACAAATTTATTTCAGTTCAGGGCAATTATTACAATCCAAAATATATTTAGAAACTGAAATTTTTATTCTAGTTGTAAAATTGTTTTTGCAATCCTCCACAGAATCTGTTATGTGTCTGTGGAAACATAAGACACATAACACATAACAGAATCTGTTATGTCGATTTTCTGCTTGTCAAATATTTAACAGTTTGGAGCACCCTGTAAATGCTAATTCTGCATCTTTCTTTTTTTTTTTTTTTTTTTTTTTTTTTTTTTTTTTTTATATATAAGAAATAAAAGAACATACTTATATCTTCCATCCTAATAAAAATGGTGTCTTAAAATCAAATACATTTTAAGATATTAAAAGTTGAAAACTGCCTCTTTTTTTTCTCATTTTAAGATTTTTGAGAGCCTTAACAAAATTTGGAAATAAAGTAAATAATTTACAGATTATTTTTAAATGAAATAAACAGTTATGTGGTATTATAGGTGACAGTGTTTACTGTATAAAAAAAAAAAAAAAAAAAAAATTCTTTTGCAGAGCGCAAAAGCTACAAAAATTAAAAATAATCTAAACAAAAGTTTTTATGTGTTTTCTTTCGGTTTATCGCATATGTCGGGAGACAACAAAATAGATCTAGTGACATATCGCTCATCTGCAATAAAAGTGGCATATCTTGCAAAATTTAATTTTGTATTTTATTTCACTAATAGATCTGTCGTAGGTGTGTATTGCTACACAAAAATTTTCATAAGTGTAAGTTACATGGAAAATCACTTTATTATGTTATTTGTCCATTCGTGGCCATTGAAGAGGGATTGATTGTGTGGGTAGATAAATTTATCCAATCCTATAAAGCTCATCATATGTCTTCATTCTTAAGAGCCCACAATAGTCACAGAAAAAGTACACAAAAAGACCCGGATGACCATGTAAAGTCTATGGGAGCGTTCTTTTCTAATATCTCGCTCAAATTTTAATATTTTTGCATGATTTTTTTTGCACAAGATAGCTGAGGGCAATCCACAACCGGGCTAGTTTTTACTTTTTCGATTTTGGTTATATATTTTTTATATTACGATAGTTTCAGTTTCAGAACCGGTTTAAACCGGTTTCGAAAGTTAAAGTAATTTTTTAAAGAAAATCTGAAACAAAAATTGAAAAAGTAAAAACTAGCCCGGTTGTGGATTGCCCTCAGCTATCTTGTGCAAAAAAATCATGCAAAAACATTAAAATTTGAGCGAGATATTAGAAAAGAACGCTCCCATAGACTTTACATGGTCATCAAGAGCCCACAATAGTCACAGAAAAAGTACACAAAAAGACCCGGATGACCACGTAAAGTCTATGGGAGCGTTCTTTTCTAATATCTCGCTCAAATTTTAATATTTTTGCCTGATTTTTTTGCACAAGATAGCTGAGGGCAATCCACAACCGGGCTAGTTTTTCCTTTTTCGATTTTGGTTATATATTTTTTATATTACGATAGTTTCAGTTTCAGAACCGGTTTAAACCGGTTTCGAAAGTTAAAGTAATTTTTTAAAGAAAATCTGAAACAAAAATTGAAAAAGTAAAAACTAGCCCGGTTGTGGATCGCCCTCAGCTATCTTGTGCAAAAAAATCAGGCAAAAATATTAAAATTTGAGCGAGATATTAGAAAAGAACGCTCCCATAGACTTTACATGGTCATCCGGGTCTTTTTGAGTAATTTTTCTGTGACTATTGTGGGCTCTTAAGGGTTTTACACTTCCATGATTTTTTTTACTCCTGCATGCTAAGTTAAGAACTGCAATTTTATGCCACAGAAAAATCCTGCAATTTTTTTTTTTTTTTTTTTTTTTTTTTTTTTTTGGGGGGGGGGGGGGGGGGGCTTTTTTGTAAAATTTATTTTTGTTGAGATATGTCACTTTTCTTGCGAGTTAGCGATATAGACTACACTTTACCTCTTTTAACCCTTTCAGAAGCAAATCATTTTCAATGCTAAAACGTTGAAATATAAGAATGACACCGGAATTTACCAATAAATTTATTTGAAAAAATGACAAAGACTATATTTCAAAACAGTAATATTTGAAATTCTAGTGCCATTGTGGCGCTTGGGAACTAAAATTGAGTGGTTTCATAAACATATCTCCGACCGCGAAAACGTTAAGATCTAACCTATATGCAAATGTGTAGATTATCCTTTTTTTTTCCGATTTAACCGTTTAAACGCCAATGCTCCCAAATGGGAACATTGCATGCATTATTTGTAATACAAAACATACATTTTCCAACATAATAACGATCTCCTTATTTTTCCTATAAAATATAAGGTTGATTTCAAATTTTGAAAAAAAATATATATTTATGTTTAAGCATTTATCACAGATATAAGGAAAATGTAAATTCATTAATTTCCATAAAAATATATTATTTGCTTTTATCATTTTCTCTATATTACTTACATTTGACCACTAGGAATCGAAATGTTTTTGGAATTCGAGAAAATATTCAAGAACAATATACGATAGCATATAGCGGAAAATAATTTGTAATATTTGCATAGGTTGCAAATCAATAATCATGTTCCAAAATGCGAATTTTCAAATGAAAAAAACCAAAAACACTGCAAAAAAATATTTTTTTTGTTATTTTCTAAATTTGTATGCATAAATTAAAACATTTGAAGCTGTAATATAGGAAAAACAAAATTATTATTACATTGCGATATTAATTTGGCGGGTAAACGGTTAATGTCGATCTTGCACATATACAACATATTTATCATCGATGAATAAGTGAGTGTCGTGCACATATACAACATATTTATCATCGATGAATAAGTGAGTGTCGTGCACAATAAAACATATTTATCATCAGTTAGGGAAAAGTCCTAAGCAATAAAATATATTTATTATCAGTGAATAAGGGAGAGCCGCACACAATGAAATATACACTATATTGCCATTGATTATGGGACACTTGCGATTTTAGACATTTTACTAAATATCTAGAAAAATACACGAGGAATCATCTCGAAACTCTTAGTGTATAAATATAATAGTATACGTCATACATCTCCGTGAAGATTTTTTACCGAAACGCTATAGGGGACCGTCAACAAATTAAAAAAGAATGAATATCTTTTGAATAACCCTGTCAAAACTAATGTAGCAAAAGCGCTCAAACTTTAGATTGTGATTGAATGCCTTATTGTAATAAGTCTTGTTCATTTTTATGCAAATAGGATGCATACTCCGAGAGTAATTAAGGTTTTTATAAAAATGATCCCAAATTTTTCCAAGTTTTTTCCTTATAATTTTCAGAGTTCTTAATATAAAATATTATTTTTTTCAGAAAATATGACAAACAACATTGCACACAGTACTCTGTAATCAGAATTAAAAAATAATGAAAATTGTATAAAAAATGAGTTGGTTTACTAAATAATTTTTTACTGCGCATGCGTCAACGATATCAAAATTTCATTTGCATATTATGTTAGCTAAATGCATAAAGCAACTTTTGTGAAAGTCACAAAATCATAACTTGAAAATTCTGACAATAATCGTCAACTGAATAAGTCGAAAATCCGTTATTCTCAAAATGAAGCAAAAACAAGAGGGGTTGTATCCATATATTCATTGATTAGTGTCAATATAGAATACACAATATGGGATGTACTACTGCATTTGGATAAAATCCCTCATTATTTTGCTTCATTTTGGAAACAACGGATTTTGTCCTTTTTCTACAGACGAGTACTTTCAGAATTTTCAAGCTATGATTTTGAGACTTTTACAAAAGTTGCTCTATACATTTAGCTAACATAATATGCAAATTAAATTTTGATATCTTTGACGCATGCGCAGTAAAAAAGTATATAGTAAACCTACTCATTTTTCATACAATTTTCATTATTTTTAAATTCTGATTACAGGGTACTGTGTGCAATGTTGTTTGTCATATTTTCTGAAAAAAATATTATTTTATATTAAGAATTCTGAAAATTATAATGGAAAAACTTGGAAAAATTTGGGACCATTTTTATAAAAACCTTAATTACTCTGCGAGTGTGCATGCTATTTGCATAAAAATGAACACAGTGTATTACAATATGGCATTCAATCATAATCTAGAGTTTGAGCGCTTTTGCTACATTAGTTTTGACAGGGTTATTCAAAATATATTCATTATTTTTTAATTTGTTGACGGTCCCCTATGGCGTTTCGGTAAAAAAATCTTCACGGAGATGTATGACGTATACTATTATATTTATACACTAAGAGTTTCGAGATGATTCCTCGTGTATTTTTCTAGATATTTAGTAAAATGTCTAAAATCGCAAGTGTCCCATAATCAATGGCAATATAGTGTATTTTTTAAAAAAATGTGATTTAAAAAATTACAAGGACCGTTTGAAAAATGTTATTTTTAAAGACTAAAATTTTAAAGACATAAATAAATTCTATATTAAAAAAACTAGTACACCGAACCCGGGGTTCCCAGGTCACAAAGTAAAGGTGAAAAACTTTTTTAAATTTTAAAATTGGAAAGTCTAATAAATTTTTTCTGCGTAATAGGCTTTTTAAACTGCCTACTAATTCCAAATAGCAATTTTATATGAAACATATTATTTATGTAATCATATACAGCTTTAAAAATTATCTGTACTTCCGTATTAGTGGGGCCGTAGCTAAGGGGGCGCTATCGGCGGCTCAGCCCCCCCCCCCCCCCTGGAAAAGTTTCCAAGGTCACTCAATGAATTTCTGTTCCGAAAACTCAAATAAAGTTCTGTTCAAAAATCTAATTTAGTTTTGAGACCCTTTCACAGTTTTGCAGAATTACTAAATTGTATCTAAAATAAATGTTTCAACACTCCCTCATCCTATTTGTACATATGAAGCTAACATGATGGGCTATTTTGCACCAGTTATACACTCAAAACTTCATCATCATATACTTTTCTAAGCATAAAATGAAGTTATTTTAACAGTTTAATATGAAACAGAGTACCTACAATATGAATATGCACTAATTTATCTTTCTGCATCAGAGAGAGAGAAAAAAAAATTATGAGCCCCCCTACATTCTCTTGAGCCCTCCCTATTGTTCACTACGGCCCTGAGTATTAGACGCAAGATAGCAGTTATTAGCCAAAGATTTCGCCAAAGAATAAAATTGCATTCTCAGTTTTTAAAAACAACTAAGAAAATATGACACCCAGATATTCTTTAAAATACATTTTTGTAAAGGTTAATTAATGTATCTTTTGTAAAGTAAGTTTACAACGAACTAAAAGTCACTAAATTTTCATAGATAAAAACGAAATAAAACCAACAACATTCACCGGGTTTTATAGCCGACGATATATTGACATAACAGGTTTTTAATTACTATTTTTTTTTTTCAGTTGCTATGAAAAAAATGACAACTAAAATATACAATGATCCGTTATTTTCCATGGAGAAAAGAGATAGATGGAGGTGCAGTATGCGATTAAAACGGTTTGATGGGCGTTATTCTTCCGATATAAGTATCTCATTCGACCCAAACAAAACAATCACATGGAACAGAGACCGAATTTTTTAACATCATTTTTTCTTTAAATGAAAAAGATCTGAATATATTTTAGCATTATAAAATAGCATTTCATTGTATTATGAATTAAAATTGCATCGCTAAAAGTTTTTCTTTTTAGTGAAAGCACGCCGTTTTCAGCGATGCAATGCAGCGAATTTTAGAGTTACATTTTTGGCGTCACCTCCAGCCACTAAACTGCATCTCTATTTTTTTTCTCTTTTACTCTATGACTATTTTCTCTCTTTTACTCTATGGCTATTTTTTCTCTTTTTCCCACATAAATGCGATACTCAAGTTGCCACCATTAGAGAAATTGAACCAAAAACTACAAAAAAATTAATATCTCAAAAACAATTTGAGATACAATTTTCTAACAAACGGCATTTAAAAGTGCATTTTTTTCTCTAAACGATGGTATAAAGATTGAAAACCTGCAATGTCTAGAAGTTTAAAAATTTACAATAGCGAAAATTGCAAAACCGAAATTTCATCGGAAAGTGTTGCCATTCAAAACATGACGTATGCGTTACGCACAGATACGTTTGGCCTTTATTATATAGATAGATATCAATAATAAACATCATTTTTAGGATGATCAAAACATGGCTTACGTAATAACAGATTCATGTATTATGTACGATATGGTTGTTGTGGAAATTGTAATTGATACAGCATAGCAGCGCCACCTGTTGAGCAATAAACACCCAAATCTAATCGATTCTAGTTTATATCAAGGTCTCACAGAATCTAAAGTTTTGTGATATTCCGTGCATTAGTTCTTGAGATAGAGCTATTGCAATAATCATGAATAACGCAGCATGGCAGCGCCACCTGTTGAGTTATTCGCATCAAAACGTAATCAGCATCATGCTATATCAAGTATTAACTAAATATAATGTTTAATGCAAATCCATGCACTAGTTCTTAATATATGACTATTGTGGAAATTGTGAATAATTCAGCATAGCAGGGCCACCTGTTGAGCGATGTACACCAAAACTAATCAGATCTAATTTATATTAATATCTAACAGAATCTAAAGTTTTATGAAATTCCATGCATTAGTTCTTGAGATAGAGGGCCCACAAAATTTGTGTCTCATACAGACTGACATTTTGTAAAAACATGTTTTGGGGGTTCTCTGACCCTAAAACGTGTAAACCCGTCGAAAACCAGATTTTTTTCGTTGTTCCGAAAAAAAAAGCAAATAAATAAATAAAATAGCATGGTCATCCCTTGAAAATTAAGCAAGGGAGAAAAATCGTACGTTAAGCATAGATTATGTAACACTTTTAAACACACACTTTTTTCACACATTCAGAATGCTTCAGTAAAACTTAGATATCCAATGAGGTAAAGAAGATATCCAAGTAAACATTTTAGAGAACATTTATCACAGTTAAAAACCGGATTTCAATAATTACGGCCCATAATCGTAAAAGTAATCCAGTTCTTTTGTGCAACTCTGTATATGATCTATAAATTTGTACAGATTTTATATAGTATGCTAAAATTATGTTTAATAAAAAAACGCATAATGCAGTCAAAAATTCTCCTTCAGAGTTCCTACCGATAGGGGGAAACTTACCTAAATTCTTTTGTAAAGCCCTGTATTTGACATACATATTTTAATACACGCCATATAAACTGAAATTTAATTCAAGTAATGTTTAAGCTACTTAAATGACACTTCCATGAATTAATATTCATAGACCATTATATATCCAATTCTTTGCATACTCCTGCATATATGCAGCAAACTTACCTTAGTACATTACGCTAAATATTGTTGAGGTTGAAAATCAACTTAAAGCTAAATAAATTAAGAACAACATCTTTAAGCAATTCCTGCTCTTTTCTCAATAATGCTTTATGAATTTTTCTGCGTGTGTCTTGCGAATTCATGAATATGTGCATGTTCTACATGTTCTCACGAATATGTGTATGTTCTATAGAACTTATGCACACCATGTAGAATGCAAAAATTTAGTTAAACTTAAAAATCATGCCATGAGTGAAAATGGACTTACGGCAATCATCCTTCATAGCCAAGTTTCGCATAAAGAATTGTTCCCGAGGTCTTTTACATGTCCTTGTAAAAGAACAATAAATGCAATCCACATCCTGCTCTACTGCAAGCATTTTGTAGTAAACTTCAGTAATATATATTAATTTCATCATGGTTGAAAAAGTGCAACATAATTGAAATAAGCTGCGAACAGTTTTTACCCGTAGACCATCATATAATAGAACTCTTCTGCATGACCATGTAAATGATTGGTGAATGCTTTGCAACTCCACATTCTGCAGAAAGTATGTATTAGGGATGGGCAGGGGCGTAGCAACCGTGGAGCAGTTGGAGCAAACTGCTCTAGGCGCACAAATCTTAAGGGCGAAAAATTAGAAAGAGCAAAATAAAGATTTGTAAAAACTATTGCATCTTTTTTATAATCAATCAAATATTAAAATTAAATAACGTTACAAACATCATATTCGTAAGGTAATTTATATCTTGTGTTTAAACTCAACTATTTCGATATAAACATGTTTTTATATACAGTTAAAAAAAATTACTTGCGTTCGTGAAATTTTAATTCATACTATATTGCAGCCTCAAATGCCTTTTCCAACGCCATATCAGCATGCCTGATATATTTTTCTGCAGCTTTTCCGGAGACGACAATAGATGTTTTTCAAATTTTAAAGTAATCAAAATTTCCACTATTTCCAAACAATAATAACCAAACTTGATGCATTTCTTCAAAAAATGTTTTAGAAAGTCGCGATGATGATCACTGTGCGAAAATAAAGATAGCCAAGAGAGGCATCACTGAGAAATCTACACTTACGATGAAGCAGAAATGCCTTTAGCTATTTACTTATATTTTACGATTTGGGAAAAAAAATCTTTGAATAAGTTATTGGTAGTTTTACAAGGCGACAAAATTTTAGGGGACATTTGTGCATATTGTTTTTGAGATTTTAAAAATATCTCAAATGCAAAATTGATGATCATTTCCTTAAAAAAAAAATAGGAATTTACTCAATTAAGTCAAATTCTGGCAAGCTCAGGAAGATCCGATAAGAAACTAATTGATCACTGGGCGGTGCGCCGTAAATAAGACAAAGTTGCTCTCTCCCTCCCTTCTCCACAGTTGGTGTTACAAAATTTCCTACAAACATTAGATTTTAACAATCGTAAATTTTTAATAATTTTTTAAAAATTTTCTTTTTTTTCAAACATTTTTTAAATGTTTTTTTTCTTTTTACAAAGATGAAGAATTGAATTTTTTTCTTTGACACTTTCTTTATTTTCGTTTCAAAGGGTATCTTTTAAAATCTTTCTATAACTCTGCCTGTTGTTACGAATGAGCGTATTTTCTAAATTAAAAAATATATACGTATCATATATAAACACATTTTTAGGTAGTTTTTTTTTATAAAAGCATGTATTAAGTATTTGTTTTAAATGTGTAGGCCTTTATGCATTCGAACAAAGGTGTAATTGTAATTTCCAATATAAATGCTTATTGTATTGATTTTTGCGTTTGATGCTCAAAAATATTTACAAAAAAATATTTTCGGCAAAGTGAAAGCAAGTCACTTTTTTAAAGTTGTATTTTAATATGAAAACTGGACAATTTCAAAATTGCCTATAAATGTGATAATCAGAAACGACCAGCTATTTTATATACAGGTTGATTCAGAACTAAATCTCAAAAATGTAAAAGTAAATAGAGGGGCCCTAAATAAACAGATTTTCTTTAGGAATGTGGGTGCGGAAACGCAGTGTTGATTAGGCGCGCTGTTGAATTCGGCGGATGAAAGCGCTTCGCTGACTTGAATCGTCATTCCCCGCAGGGATTTCGAGTAACATGCATTGTTGCAGCAATACGGATCTTGACGACATGCCTTTTTTGGTATGGGGCTGCACAATAAAAATAATTTAATTGAAATTTATGATAAAATGACCATCAACTAGCGTCATAGAATGGTTTAAAAATAGTTTAATTATTATCGAATTCTCCAGCCAATTTCTTCGAAAATTAATACAATTCTTGTGACAGATTTATAACATACCTGCCGACATCATAAAAAGCAAACGTCCTTTGGAAATATGAAAACCGGAAGAAATGTTAACACACATGAATATATACAAACAGACATATTGAATTATTGTAAAGACTGTGAAGACGGGATTCAGAGCATTTGAAAATGCAAAAATATAGCATTAATTTCCTTTACTTTTATTTCGATTACAAATTACAATACTTTTCAGTTTTCTTCTTTCATTGTTTGGTATGAAAACTAAAACATGCAATCTTGAGTAATATATAAGGATGTCAATCAGGGTTATCGCTGCCGACCGCCGCTGCCCCAAAAGGTTTCATTTGTGAGGAAACTAAATATTGAAATGACCAAATAGCAAGATATGTTTTTTAAATGTATATTTAGTGTTTCACTATCTATTACTAACATTATTTGAATTTGGTCAATTTTTATTTGGGGATTAACCAAATTGGTCCGATTAATCAAAAGCCAGTGGGAAATACGGTGTCCATTTTTCTCGTTGTGCATTGGCTAATTTTCTAAGTCATTAACTTTAGAAATATAGTTCTAATTAAAAAAAAAAAATCAAGCTGTATTTCATCTTCTTAAAAGTAATTCATATCAAAATAGTTATTTTTTAAAGTTGCAAGGTTTACATTTTTATTTAGTCTTTAGTTACTAAGACTTTCATTTAGAAAAATATTCCCCGTGCTATAACAGACAAAATAATAAATTTCTTCTTCGTAGGAGCGTACGACCAACACTTACTGATCAATGCTACTTTGAATTTTATAGAATTTTATTTTATTTATTTATTTTTCTGGCACAAAAAAGAAAAACGTGTTTTCATCCATATGCGAAGAGTAAAAAAATCTTGATAATAGTTTTTTTTCTATTTGTATTCTACAATGATTAAGAACCCTTAAAAATTAAAACAGATATTAAGGGTGGCAGATTGTACTGCCCCATTATCGTATTTAAAACGAAAATCTCATGCAATTCGTAGAAAATATTGGTAGGTAATTTGTGTTTAAAGAATTTTGATTCATTTCATAATTCATCATTTATTTTTAAATAGCTGACCCGTCCGGCGTTGCACGGTTCCGTGATAATAATATTAAAGGAACAGGAAATTTGTGATTTTATCTCTAACAAGAAATACTTGAAATTACGTTTTCTGAAATACACGGCCACTCACTGTGTGAAAAATTGGTTTAAAAAATGAAAAAATAATATTCAGCGGTAAAAAGGTTCAAAAGGACTGCAATAGGAAACGGGAGAGGAACTACTCAAGTAATAATTGATAATTTTGAAAATCTGAATGTCAGATACATCAGGAGAGACTTTCGGCTACTTTCAAGGAAGTTTTGAAACTCGTAGGTGCCGTAGATTATGCTAGCCATCGCACAAAAACACACATTCACACAGACAGAGCGTTTAGATATTTTATTAGTGTAGGTTACTGTGGATATTCAAAATAATTCCTTTACTGCTAATTTATTAGTTTTATGGTTTTTTACATGCAATTTAAAAATAGATAAGACCATGATGAGTATAAAAATCTGTAATAGTGGCAAAATTGACAGAAAACCAATGCTAAACGCACAAAAAATCGTTAAAAACCTCATCGAAAATCGTGCTGAAAATCGCAATGAAAATCATTGAAATTGAAAAAATATACAGACAAAATTTAGTTAATTAGGCTTTGAAAGAATTTTATTTATATGATTCTCAAAAAGTACCCCCAAAATGTGAATCTGTAATATTGCGATTGATATTACAAATCGCATTAAAAAAATCGTTAAAAGTTCCAAAAAGCGCGAAATTACAAAAATTACTATATTGAGTGAAAAGAATGAAACCGTATTCTTTTCACTAATATGGAAAAATCGCCTCGAAACATAAAAAGAACGCTAAAAATCTCCTAAAAATTAAATTAAAAAAATTCTAATCAAAAAATCAAAATCGGGCTTCGAGGTGCAAAACTACATGTATTTGTGTGTACCTTCCCTCCGAATTTTGTAACACTACATGCAGCGGTCTCTTCAGAATAGTGCTGACGCACACACAAACTTGTCTCTTTATTATTATAGGTTATCTGGATTTAATATATTGTTAAAATTTTTTGATTTTCAAATAAAAGTAAAGTTTTAAATCGCTTTAAGGGTGTATTCCAATCCAAACTGATTATTTTCCAGTTTATTTTTAAATTCATTTTTGCTCTCAAACGCATCAAACTGGCAAATTTTCTTGTTTAGAAGCAACACAATCTGCCGCATGTCTATTTTTTGATAAGTACAGATAATATTGCAAAATACAAAAGAAAAAAAGTTGTAAAAGTGGGTGTTTTTAGTCTAATTTTCCGAAATGAGATATCTGGGAATGTAAAAGGGCTACACTAAGAAAATAACTGTTTATGAATTAAATTCTAATGAATTGAGCAAAAAATGCGATAACACAGCCTTTTACAATCACCTCAGCAATTTTCACGTTTTTATTTTAACAAATGAGTCTGAAAATGCATCAGAAATTTCGCTCTGTTGAGGGTGGAAAATTCGTTACTCGAATACACCCTTAAGAATAAAATATAAATATTTCAAACCAAAATTGGGCAGAATTTTTTCGAGTGATAAAAGGGCGCAGAAACTTTACTTGCTCCAGGGCGCTGAATATGTAGCTACGCCACTGGGGATGGGACGAATATTCGGCCACTATTCGGTATTCGGCCTTTTTGCCGAATATTCGGTTGGCCGAATATTGAAGGCTTGTTGACCGAATACTTCGGCCGAATATTTAGAGACATCTTGCCGAATATTGCTAAAATCTCGCCGAATAGATCTTGCCAAATAAATTTAGGATTTAAAGAATTTCATTTCTTACAATTTTTTTTTCTCTAATCCAAATTTGCTACTTCATTCATGAAAGGCCTTCTCATTCTTACTTACAAAATATACAGTTATTCAGATACTAAGAAATATACAGCCTTTCTGTATTTCCTATAAAAGTTGGTGATATTTTAGAAATTGCTGCCCAAGTTGGAGATTTAATTGTACGGGAAATGTCTTCATTAGAAAATGATACATTACGATTCATGATATAAAAACACTTATAGAAAAGAAAAAAGAAAAACAGTGCTTTATTCTAAAACACTCGAATATTTTTTAATATCAGCAAATTCCATGTACATATAAAAATTGTAAAAATGAAGTACATTCTTCATATTTTAATGGAAATATCTTCCCATCCTGACTTACTGAAAATCGATTTGATGTACATCTTATACTATAATGCGAGCAAAAATAGTGTGTGTGTGTGTGTAAATTTTATCTCAAAAACAGCTCTAACGATTTTCGCAAAAATTTGGATTTTACCATTTTCGGGCACGAGAAGACCATTGGGCTAGGTCACATGTTCGAGAAAATTCGATTATTGGATCATTTTGGGTCATAATGGGTCAGGATCAAGCTATTTATATCTAGAGAACGGCTGGATCGATTTTAAGGAAATTTTGTATCCAACCGTTTTTTGGCACGAGAAAACTATTGGGCTGGGTCACATGTTCGAAAAATTTCGATTAGTGGGTCATTTTTGGGTCATTATGGGTCAAGACATTTTTATCTAAAAAACGGCTCTAACGATTTTGACCAAATTTTATATTTTATCGTTTTGGATTACAAGAAGACCATTGGGTTAGGTAACATGTTCGAGAAAATTCGGTTAGTGGGTCATTTTGGGGTCATTGTGGGTCATGCTATTTTTATCTAGAGAGTTTCTCGCGCAATTTTGACTAAAACTTACATTCTATGGTTTTCGGGCACGAGAAAAACATTGGGCTAGGTTACATGTTCGAGAAAAAATTTTAATGGATCATATTGGGTCATTAAGGATCTGGGTCAAGCTATTTATATTTAAAGAACGGCGTGATCGATTATAAAGAAATTTTGTATGTAACAGTTTTTTGACATGAGAAAACTAATGGGCTAAATCATATGTTTGAGAGATTTTGACTATAAGGGTCATTTGTGGGTCATGATGGGTCATAATGGATCACGTCAAGCTATATCTAAAGAACCGGTGGATTGATTTTAACGAAATTTTGTATATAACATTTTTTTGGCACGAGAAAATCATTGGCCTAGGTCACACGTTCGAGATATTTCGATTAATGAGTCATAAAGGGTCTGGGTCAAGCTATTTATATTTAAAGACCGGCTGGATCGATTTTAACGAAATTTTGTATGTAACCATTTTTTAGACACGAGAAAACTAATGGGCTAACATGGGCTAGGTTACATGTTTGAGAAAAAAATTTTAATGGGTCCTATTGGGTCATTATGGGTCTGGGTCAAGCTATTTATATTTAAAGAACGGCACGATCGATTTTAATGAAATTTTGTATGTAACAGTTTTTTGACAGGAGAAAACTAATGGGCTTACATGTTTGAAAGATTTCGACTATAAGGGTCATTTGTGAGTCATGATGGGTCATAATGGATCATGTCAAGCTATATCTAAAGAACAGGTGGATCGATTTTAACAAAATTTTGTATATAACATTTTTTGGCACGAGAAAATCATTGGGCTAGGTCACACGTTCGAGAAATTTCGATTAATGGGTCATAAAGGGTAATAAAGGGTCTGGGTCAAGCTATTTATGTTTAAAGAACGGCTGGAACGATTTTAACGAAATTTTGTATGTAACAATTTTTAGACACGAGAAAACTAATGGGCTAAGTCACATATTCGAGAAATTTCGATTATAAGGGTAATTTGTGGTCATGATGGGTCATGCTAATTTTATGTAGAAAATGGCTCATACCATTTTGACTATACTTTGTATTATATCATTTTCGGGAAAGAGAAAACCATTTGGGCACATGCCCAAACATGCCAACACATGCTCGCGAAAATTCGAACTGTGGTTCATTTTGGGTCATAATGGATTAGGGTCATTCTAATTATATATAATAACGACTGAATCAATTTTACCTAAATTTTGTAATGAAACGTTTTTTGTCACGAGAAGACTATTGAGCTGAGTCGCACGTTAAACAAAATTATATTAGTAGGTCATTTCGCTTTATTGCTGAATGCTGTCAAGCTAATTTTACCTAAGAAATGGCTTAAATGATTTTGATTCAATTTTACATTCTATTGTTTTTAATTACCTGAAGAGCATTGAGCTAGGTCACATGTTTGATCAAATTTGATCCGTGGGTCATTTTGGGTAATACGGGTTAGAGTTACGAGAATATGGCAACAGTCAATAAGTTGGCGATATTTGATAAAATATTGGCGACATTTGGCCGAAGAATCAAGTATTAAGATTACAAAAGCTAAAACACGTATTTGTCGTCAAATTAAAAAATGTCTCCAAATTTGGCTATATTTGTCAAAAAATATTGTCTTTCAGAATGTGAAGAAATTTTTTATACATTCTTAATAGGATTCGAGATGCATGGTTAAACCAATCAGAGTCGAGCTAAAAAACTGATTTGGATCGATATCCTTTAGTTGTAAATTTTAAAATGAAGTAAAATTTGTGAACATGTGCATACAAACATAGTTTCCTTATTGATAGTTTTTGAAAATACTACTATTACAAATAACATGTTTTACAACTATAATACAGAGTGAATGATACAGTGATAATGCTATATCCAGTTGAACACAAAGTTAATTTTGACCGAGTTTAGCTCGATCACTCCTGCTAGTTAGGATAAAAGAAGCAATTTCATAATTTTTTTGTGTTAAAATAGGTTTTTAAAATTTAAAAGCACAATTAAGAGTAATAATTATTAATGAGCTCCTATTTAAGTTATATGTAATAAAAATTTATTTTCTTTATTGGAAAAAAAAGTTGGTATTCGGCCGCCGAATATTCGGTATTCGGCCTAAAATTTGGCCGAATATTCGGTATTCGGCCAAATCACTATTCGTCCCATCCTTAGTATGTATTATCACTAGAGATGAGACAAACTCAACCCAATCCTGGGCCCAAAATGGGCTCGGGCTCGATTTTTATTTCGGGTTCGAACCCATTCTTTCTCAAATTGGAAATTTTGTTTATTCTCGTACTCGTATAGAAACAAAAAATACCCCCCCCCCCTTAAAAATTAATTATTCCATTGCAAGACCTTTTAATGCTATTTTATTTAAAAGGAAAGAGAAACAGTTTTTTTAGTAGTAGTAGTCGAACATTATTTAGAAAGAGAACTTGAGATATTTGATGATTTATTTCTGTAGTTGAATGCGAGTAACGACCATTTGATGTTGGCAGCAAACAGAATACAGCTCCGTTAGGATATTATTTAATTAAAATGTTTCTTTATTATTATTTTTTTAAAGAATCTAATGCAAAATAAATATTTCGGTACTTCTAGGTTATCCCGTCGACCAAAAAATTATCGCCAAACAATAAGATTAAATGCCAATAATGGATGATTGTGAATGTCACATTCAATAACATTAAATGCGATTCACGTGTTTAAAATGACATTAAGTGATTTTTATTTCGACTTTTTATTAATATTTTTATTAATATTCTACTAATTATTTGTCTTTTCGTTGTTTAAAATAAAAATTTTGTCAACATGTATAATTTGGCTATTAGTTTGGCGATTTGTATAATATGACGAAATTGGTCGACGGGATAACCTACAACTACCAATATTTCTTTTACGTCAACCAGCATTAGCTTAAGATTTGCACATTTTTAGTCTTCTATTGTCTGAGAGTATAATCGCTCTTTATAAGAAAACTAGCGGCCTTCGCCCGCTACGCTGGTCGGTTTAGACGGACAGACGGCCATTAAATAGTTTATTAATTATGGGCATTAAATAGTTCAATTGTTAGTATTAAATGGTTTAATACTATTAAAATGCATACCAAACAATGTCTGAATATATAAGTATGCAATGAAATACTTTTGTATGGCCCTGTAAGTCAATAAGAAATATTATTTGCACCACAGATTGTACAGAATGTATATTATAGTACATACAGTGTCTCACATAAGTGATGGGACACTTGTGCTTTACAAAAGGAAACTAATCAAATAAATTAAAAAAACATGTGCACATTTTTCTTGTGGGTGTGTTTCATACTTAAATTTAGTAAAGATTATTACATAACATACATTTTGTCAAAATATTAAAATATTAATTTAATAAAAATACAAATGTTTAGAACGGAGCAAAAAATAGCTCACATAAGTGATGGGACACCATTATATATGCAACAAAAATCGTCTGAAATAAGCAATAAAAATATTTTTGGGGGTTTTATTTTTACTTAAAAGCAATTGGCAATAATTTATAAAATCGTCTGCAGTATTTCTCTCCAGTTTATTTTGGAATTTTTGTGTTTTTTAGCTCTGTGTAGCCATGAATGCTAAACGAAAAGAAACTTCGCCTGAAATTCGAAAATTAGTTATTAATTTGCATATTGAACGTGGAAAATCTATTAGAAAAACTGCTGAAACAGTTAACTTGAGTCGTTCAACAGTTTTCAATATCATTAAACGATATAAAAAGAATCATATGATTCAGGATAAAAGAAGACCTGGCCGACCATCAAAGCTATCCAATGGAATAAAGCGAATTATCGTTCGAAATTATAAAAAAAATCCAAGAAATAGTGCTTCAAAAGTTGCTGCTGATTTACAAGCATTATATGGAATGATTGTTATTCCTGAGACTATTTGAAGGGTAATTCGATCTGCTGGATATCACGGTAGAGTAGCCAGGAAAAAAATTCTTCGTAAGTGAAAAGAATAGAAAACTCAGACTAGCTTTCGCAAAATCCAACATAAATAAGAATTCTGATTACTGGAATAAAGTTATATTTGCTGATGAGAGTAAATTTAATGTATTTCGTTCTGACGGTAGAATCTTGGTGTGGAGAAAACCCAGGGAAGAATTTCGCAAACAGAACTTGGTACCAACAGTAAAACATGGTGGAGGAGGAGTTATGGTATGGGGGTGTATGTCGTCCGCTGGAGTTGATAATCTTGTTTTTATTGACAGTATAATGGATCAGTACAAGTATATAGATATTTTAAAGCAAAATTTGAAATCTTCAGCACGAAAATGGAACCTTCATAACGATTTTAAATTCTACCAGGACAATGACCCCATGCACACTGCTCTGAACGTTAGACTCTGGCTGCTATATAACTGTCCTGAAATAAGAAAAACACCACCACAATCTCCAGACTTAAATCCCATAGAGAATATTTGACAAGAATTGGAATCAAGAATTCGCAAACACACCATTTCTTCAAAACAACAACTAAAATCGGTGCTTCAAGAAGAATGGGGTAAAATCACTCCAGAAATCACAAAAAAATTAGTCGAATCCATCCCAAAAAGATTAAATCATGTTTTAAAAGTAAAAGGAAATCCAACAAAATATTAAAACCTTTTAAAAAGTAAAATTTTTGGATAAATATTTGATGGAAAAGTAAGAGTCCCATCACTTATGTGAGCCATTTTTTGCTCCGTTCTGAACAATTGTATTTTTACTACATTAATATTTTAATATTTTGACAAAATGTATGTTAATTAATAATTGTTACTAACTTTAAATATGAAACACACCCAAAAATTTTTTGCACATGTTTGTTTATTTATTTTATTGCAGTTTCTTTTTATAAAGCACAAGTGTCCCATCACTTTTGTGAGACACTGTACTTCACAGATGCATATCAACTTTATTATGATCGAAAGAATGTAAGACCATTAAAATGCACTTGAAACTTTTTAAACATTGACCGTAATATATCGGAAACTTTTGATTGTCCCTGTAATTGAACTCTGCATCCAATTCTAATAAAATTTGAAGTGACTCGACAAAATTATCTAATAATTATATATTTTAAATTTCAAACGATTCGGTTGGGTAGTTTTTGAGTTGCTATATGCAATTCAATTCAAAACAAACGCGACATTTCTCCGTTTCTGGGATCGGAGGAGATAGCTTTACATACATACATACGGTCGGATTTTAATAGTGTAGATAATGTTAACGATTTTATTCATGCTTCTTCTTGAAGTCTGCTCTTCATATCCATACAGTCACTTTCATACGTAAGTAGATAAAATTGGGATGCGTTGTTATTTTAATTGAAAGTAATCAAGCAGAGTTTCCTCTTTTTTGTAAAAGTATCGGATCCTTCCAGTAATAGCATCAAGTTTTTAATTGAAATTAATTTTAAAGCCATAAGAATGACGAAAGATGTGAGCTTTTTATAGGAAAAAGAAAACATTGTTCGATTCTTCGTCATATAAATCGTAATTTCTGCAACTTTTACTTATTTATTCATAAAATGTTCTTCATTAATGTGTCCATATTTTTTTTAGGGAAGTATATTTTTATTTGATATTAAATGTCTCTTTCGATAAGTCTAGATGTAAATTTCATAAAAATAATTATGTGCTAGAGATAATAGTTGTTAAAAATGAGATATATTACATTTAGAACAACTTTTAAATATTACGCATTTTTTTTTTTCAAATATACTTTCAGTATCGGACTCGGGTTCAGATGGCTCAAACATTTTTGGACTTGGACTTAAAATCGTCGGATTGAGGCAGGCCCGGTTTCTAAAAAATGAGTCCGAACAAATGTCTAATTAGTACACCTAAGAAATTTTTATTAGTTTCAATGTATTTATAACAAAGTAACATTATTAAAATACGTCACAAATATTATTTATTCATAGAGCTCATTTGAGTTCACCTGAACGCGCAATGCAAGTGCTAAACAAAACATTACATATAATAGTGATCTTTCAGTACACTTTAATAATGTGTATAAATTTCATTATGTTTAACCCCTTGCGGCGCGCTGGTTTCATATATATACCACTTAATTTTAATTCCCAAACGCCACAGTCGCACCAGAAGTTTGTTAAAAAAAATTTTGGTTTATTGAATTCGCAAAATATAGCGTTTTCTTATTTACAAATAAAGTTGTTTTTAAATTCCTGTGTCAGTCATTAATTTCAATATTTAAGCAATGAATTTGCGATGCGCCGCAAAGGGTTAAAATACTATAATAATATTAAAACACACCGTAAATGATTTTTTCTCATAGACCATAATGTAATGGAATACGTTTCGTGTCCCTTTAAATAAACTACGCATGATACCCACTTCCTTCTGAATACCGAACATTCCATTGTGAACATAAATAAAATATCAATAACGCGTTAATCCGAATATATTTAAGCAAGTTAGAGCATGGCCAGACGGTCAGAGAAACCCAATTCACTTTTCAATCACGTTGGAAAGGTATTAAAAATATTTCCGGAAGAACCCCATGAAGAGTTCTTGTAATCGTTTGTCATCGAGTCTTTCGAATAATAATATTTGTGTTCGTCTCATAAAATCATCCAGTTTTTAAACACACAGTTTATTCTTCACAAAACATATAAACATACACTGTACTTCACAAAACATATATTAAATAATAGTTTTCTCGGCTTTTTCGCCGGATCAAAACAACTTCCATCCAAGCGGGATTCAAAACATTCTAAACTATTTTTCCCTCGGGACGGGGATGACGTCACGACAAAATCCCCATAGGGATCATTTCTTTCCCCAATGAATAAAGTCGTAACATCCTCCCGCCCCGATGAATACATTCATCAAATTCGGTAGTTTAATCATTATGAAATATGTATAAAATATCACTAATCATTTACTAATACTTATGAATACAATACAATTACTATAAATCACACTACATTACAGTTCAATTATATAGAATTAAGCAACAACAATACTAAATTAATACTAATAATGCTAATATAATGGCAAAATAAAATAAAGGCAAAAAATATATAAACAATAAAAATCGAACCAAATCCAAGTTTGATATCTTAGTTGTCGAGTTCCATAGGGAAAACCATTTGGACCGCGCGTTTGAGAATTCCTGTGGCAGTCTTCAGAGTTAAGCTTCTTACCTTTCCATCGCGGCCCTGATGAACTTCTAAGACTTTTCCGATTTTCCACATTTGTCTTGGCAACTTGTCTTCACCTATTAAAACTATGTCATCTACATTAAAATATTTTACAGCATTTATAGGTTTAGAAAAATGTACACTTTTAAGTTGGAGGAGATATTCCCCCTTCCAACTATTCCAAAATTTATTTAACAAAGTTTCGCGATACAAATATCTTTTAAGGAGTAATTTTTTATTACTTTTCATATTTTTATCATCTTTGACAGCCATGGGGGGTAATGTAGTCAACCTCTTTCCTGTAAGGAAATTGGCCGGAGTGAGAGGGAATGGTTCATCCGGTTCATTATAAACATAAGTTAGGGGTCGCGAATTTATTATTGCCTCTATTTCAATAAGAACTGTTTCGAGTTCTTCCCGAGTAACTAGTGCCCGTCCCAATACCTTTCTTAAAGCACCCTTGGTGATTCGAACCATTCTCTCCCAATATCCACCCCACCATGCTGCACGTTCCACTATAAATTTCCAGTTTATGCCTTTTTTACTAAAATAATTTTGTACAAGTTCAGAAGTTAAATTTGAGTACAATTTCTGAATTTCACGATCAGCATTTTTAAAAGATTTGGCATTATCAGAATAAACAGTATTACAAAGTCCTCTTCTTGATATAAATCGTCGAAAAGCTAATAAAAAGTATTCAGTACTTAAGTTGGACACAATTTCTAGATGGATGGCACGAGTCACAGCACAAGTAAATAAGGCAATATACAGTTTATTCATATCTTTAGTATATAACGGTCCAGCGAAGTCCGTACCAACGATCTCAAAAGCACTTTCAGCATAAAGTCTGTCCGCTGGCAATGGAGCTACAGTTTGATTACCTGGTTTTACCTTGTAGCGTCTACAGATGAAGCACTTATTGAGGCACGATTTAACTGTCTGTCTGCCCTTCAGAATCCAGAATTTTTCACGAAGTTGGGTAAGTGTATCTGATACACCAGCGTGGCACAAGTTCTGATGCTCCCTCATTATTAGTAGCTCAGTGAATTTTGAGTTCCCTGGAATTATTAAAGGATGTCGTTCTGAAAATTGGAAATTAGAATGTTGAAGACGTCCACCCAGAACTATAAGCTTATCAGGAGTCATACTGGGATTTAGACTATAAAGTCTTGAATCGTTGCTGATTGGTGAATTGTTCAACAGTTGCAAATATTCCCTTTCAAATTCAGTTTTTTGAATGAAGTGAATCCAATAATTTAAAGCATCGGCCAATTCTTCTGCAGATATGGGACCTGTCCTTTTCTCAGATTTATACTTACAGTTTCTAATAAAACGAATAACATAAGCAGTGACCCTCAGCATTTTATTGAGGCTACTATACTTGTTAATATCCAACAAGGGATCTCTAGGTTCCTGCGAAATTTGAAGGAGAACTTTAACATCCTTCATTTCTCTTTTAAGTTCCATTATTTCATCATCAGATTTAACTCGTATTTCATCAGAGGGCAATTCGTCCATTTGCAGCCAAGCTGGCCCTGAAAGCCAGACTTCGTCCTTTACGAGAGTGAAGGAGTGCATACCGCGATTTAGTTTGTCAGCCGGATTTTCCTTCCCACTGCAATAACGCCAATTGGAAGGGTTAGTTTTTTCTTTGATTTCAACTACTCTATTTCTCACAAACTGTTTTAAGTTTTCAGAAGCCCCTCGTATCCAATGCAGACAAATTTGGGAGTCACACCACAAGTATAAATCGTTCTCCTTAATAATTGGAAAAATATTCCTCAGATAAGATGCTAGTCTGGCCGACATTAAAGCACCTAATAATTCAAGCCTGGGTAAAGTTATTGGTTTCAGGGGAGCAACACGTGATTTAGCTATCACAAATTTTGTCGAAATTTTGGTAGGATATTTTATTCTAAAATATGCAACTGCACCATAAGCCTTTGGGCTCGCATCAGAAAATAAGTGCAGTTCCAAGTTTTCAAATTTAGAGTAATCGAAATATTGTCGAGGAATAGTCATGGCTTGAGTTTTCATGACTTCGTCAAGCCACTCCTGGAATATAAGGTGAAATTCGTGTTTCAGAGGTTCATCCCAGGGAATTCCAATTTCCCAAAGTTGTTGCATAAGCAACTTTATACGAATTGTAAAAGGGGCAAGAATGCCCAAAGGATCGAATAGCATACCGCAGGCCTTTAGAACAGTTCTTTTAGTTGAAGGGTTGGCACTTATGGCTTTAAAATGCTCCGTGGCAACAGTTATGTTATCGTTCACATTATCCCAAACGATTCCTAATACTTTAATTGGGATTCCTAGTACTTCAGTTGCTTGTTTGCAGTCAATATTTTTATTTAACAACATATTTCGTAAAATGGGAGAATTAGTTACCCATTTTCTTAAGTTCATTGAAGCTTGATTCATAATGTAAATAGCGTCTTTAGAAATAGAGAAAGCATCTTTAATTGTTTCGCAGCCACTAATAAAATCGTCCACATATAACTCATTCAGTAATTCAGAAACATCTTTGAACTTGTCTTTGAATTTAGAAAGATGTAATCTGATAGTTGCAGCTAATATAAATGGGCTGCATTTTACTCCGAAGGGAGCTCGAGTGAACTGCAGGACTCTGATATCATTGCGACCCAAACCTAAATTTGTCCTCTGATCCCTTCCCCACAAAAATTGCAAAAATTTTCTATCTTGCTCAGCGATACCTATTTCCAAGAATGCTCGTTCAATATCCGCGCAAAATGCAATTGGGTTATATCTAAATTTCAATATGATCTTAAGCAAATCGGGATTCAAATTTGGGCCGCTCTCTAAACAATCATTTAGGGAAATTTCTCCCTTTGCTTTAGAAGAGGCATCGTAACACACCCTGAGTTTAGTAGTTTCTTTCGACTCGCTAATTACTCCGTGATGGGGCATGAAATATGATTGTCTGTTTTCATTCGGATAATAATCTATTTCCTCGATAATATTATCTTTTAACTGATTTTCGATAATATCTTTATATCGCAAATATAAATTTTCATCTCGCTTAAATGTATTATTCAAACTAAATAAACGTTTCCTAGCAATTTCATAATTATTATTTAATTCCGAAAAATCATTTTTCCAGAACAATCGCGTTTCATATCTTTTATCGTTATACGTTGTATTCTGACTAAATTGTTCTAAAATATCTTCAGTTGTTCGTGAAACATCATTTTTTACATTAATTCCTATCGATTCCAATTCCCACAAGTCTTTAATTCTTTCATAATCCGGTTCACTACCCGCATGAGTTATTAAATGATTAACGTGAACTTCCTTGGCATTTGATTCTCTTCCCTTACCTTGTATAACATACCCAAAAATGCTATCTGTCGCTACCAATCTATTACTAAGTCTTAAATTTCTTTCACTTAAAATTTCCCATATTTGATCTGCGCCAATTAAACAATGTATTTCTGTTGTAGTGCCAAGATCAGCCAATTCAATTTCCTTCTCAAGGGCAAGATGTCTTACCCAATTCGAAGGTACTTCAACCTCTCCACACGTAATAGAATCTATGACAACTGCATTTATTTTCTTTCTTTGATCGGGATTAATTCTGCTTTTTAGAACCAATTCTACGATATCATACATCTGTTTTTCGGACTGTTTATTTCCAAACGGATAAATTGCAAGTGATTCTCTGTTAATGACTTTTAAATTCAAGAAATCAGCAATTTCCTTTTTTATGAAAATCCTCGTCGCCCCTCCGTCTATCAAACATCTAATTAATGTTCCATCATTTGACCTACTTTCTACCAACGCGGAAAACGTTTGCAAAAACACTGTATTTGAAATTTTGTTGTTTACTTTTTTCTCTTTACAAAATAAACTATTTTCTATTGCCAAATCATCACGTTTATCGTTTGAGGAAGGGGGGGGGGGGGTTACAATTTGATCACAAATTAAAATGTTATGAGGTAATTTACAATTGCGACACACATTATTTTTCTTCCAACATTTCTTCATTACGTGCCGACGTTGGAAGCAATTAAAACAACGGCCCTGTGTCATTAAAGCTTTTTTTCTTTCTGAAACATTTAAATAACATTTTTCATTCGAATGAGAATTATCGGAACAAAAAATACATTTATTTCCGGCAGTCGCCAGAAAGGCGGAGGTTGTAGACATTGGTTTCTTTTGCGGATTATTACCATATCTGGATCTGTTAAAATTAGTAGGATTGTAAGAATTATTACTCGCTTGTTTTTGTTTCAAATTTTCCGAACCGCTACTCTGTTGATTTGATAGTAAAAGTGATGTTTCACGACAATGAATTTCTTTCCTTAAAAATTCCATTAAATCACTTATATCAAACTGATCTTCTGAATTTCGTTGTCGATTATATTGAAGTGTTATTTCATCGGGAATTTTTTGTAATATTACGGGGCAAAGTAAATTACTGTATGTTCCGGCAGCTACGCCTAGCGATTGTAGAGATCTAACTTGAATTTCAATTGCATCATACATTTTCCTGAGAGCCTTAATATTACAAATTAACTTAACTGGTTCAATTAATAACAATTTATTCATATGTGAGCTAGTTATTAGGTCTAAGCGACCAAACCTGTTTTTAAGTAACTGAATCGACGAATCATAATTCTCGTTAGTTAAAGCAAATCCTGAAACTGCGGATAAAGCAGTTCCTTTTAAATAAGTTTTCATATACGCGAATTTCTCTATCTTACTTAAGGACTTATTATTATGTATCGCTACTTCAAATGAATTCCAGAAATCTAACCATTCACTACAATCTCCATTAAATACCGGTATGTTTAATCGGGGTAAATTAAGTGTTTGGTTTTCATGCGAAACAGGTAGCCTTTCATCATGTCTGTTACTTTCTGTTTGCGGTTTCTTTTCTAAAGATTTTAGACATCTATCTAGTTTTGTTTTAAAGGTTGTACCCATTTCCCGATATTTATCACTACCAGTGATTTCTTTTTTCAGTTCTTTAATTTCAATTTCAGATTCAATCGAACTGTCTAACTCTTTCAATTCTTTAAGTTTTTCATCTAACTGATTTTTTAAATCGTGTAAGTCTTCAATTTTAGCTTCGACTAAATAAGTTTCATTAACTTGATTTTCTAATGTATTATCTATTTTCGTAGTTAATTTAGTAAACAATTCTCTTACCGCGGTTCTTTTTAGTTTAGTTCGTTCTATATCCATTTTCAAAATTATTTACAGAATTCAAATTAAATAATTAAAGGGACTTACCTCATTCAGGTCGCATTGACATCAGAGTCGTCGCTTGTAATCAATAATCTTAAATCCAATAAAAAGAATAATAAATTAAGTATTCCAAAGAGCGTGTTCTATCAACTCTGGCGTCACCATGAAGAATTCTTGTAATCGTTTGTCATCGAGTCTTTCGAATAATAATATTTGTGTTCGTCTCATAAAATCATCCAGTTTTTAAACACACAGTTTATTCTTCACAAAACATATAAACATACACTGTACTTCACAAAACATATATTAAATAATAGTTTTCTCGGCTTTTTCGCCGGATCAAAACAACTTCCATCCAAGCGGGATTCAAAACATTCTAAACTATTTTTCCCTCGGGACGGGGATGACGTCACGACAAAATCCCCATAGGGATCATTTCTTTCCCCAATGAATAAAGTCGTAACACCCCATGCTTAAAAGCCCACACTACTAATTGAAAAAGACCCGGATGATAATGTAAAGTCTATGGGGGCGTTCTTTACAAATATCTCGTACAAGTTTTAATATTTTGAGGGGGGTTTTTTTGTGCACAGGATAGCTGAGGACGATCTACAACCTGGCTACTTTTTACTTTTTAGATTTTGGCTATATTCTTTTTATAATAGGATAGTTTCAGTTTCATAACCGGTTCTGAAAATTAAAGTATTAAGAAAAAAATCTGAAACGAAAATCGTAAAAGTAAAAAGTAGACCGGTTGTGGATCGTTCTCAGCTATCCTATGCAAAAAAAAAAAAAAAAAAAAAAAAAAAAAAAAAAAAAAAAAAATCACGTTAAAATATTAAAATTTGAGCGAGGTATATGAAAAGAACGCCCCCGTAGACTTTACATTATCATCCGGGTCTTTTCAGATTAGTGAGTCATCTTAAGAAAAATGTTGAGAGGGATATACTATTTCAAACCATTCCTTTCAAACAAAACCTTCCTTTTACCTCCCTTCCTATCCAAGAAACTTAAGACTTCCTGTCCGATTAGGCCTGCAAAGAAATCAAAGTAAAAAAAAAATCTTCATTTTAGACAAGTACTCTTCTTAACAAGTATAATTATATCGCATTTTCTTCATGGAAACTTAGGTTGTTGTTTTTTTCAGTTTGCGAAACATTTTTTTTTTTTTTTTTTTTTTTTTTTTTGGACAGATTTTGTTTTTACAAGTTTTACAATAAATATAATGTACCTATACTCTTCAGAGATATAGTATAGATAGGATGTTTTAACAGCCTTTGAGAATACATGTAAAAAGAAAAACTTCTACAACGGAATCATGTCTTAAACCATGAAGATAGATATAGTAGAAGGAGAACAAAGACGGCGCTTCCACTTTCGTCCCTAAAGTCTTTCCGAGTCTGGCTGGCATTTCCGGGAGTTTGGGAGCAGATGAAGTCTAGCGCCCCCTACGTCCCGCTAGCAGCAAGGAGCTTAAACTAATGGAGGAGACAACGCTCCGCTACGCAATGCTAGGAAAGTGAAGCCTGCCACGCCCCCTTATACTCCCAAAACATTGAAGAACGCGTAGCGAAACATTGAAAAATGAGTTCCGAAAATTTTGAATAAAAATAATTTTAGAGTCCGGATCAGGTTTCTTCGATGATTTTACGTTTATAGAAGATTGTTTATACATATTATCTTGTTTTTTATCGTAAAATTTCAGATATTTTTTCATACATACGTCTCAAACACCAAGTGAAAAAAAATGTTTTTTACTATGATTACAGTGTTGAATTCAGACATTTTTCTCCGGGAGGGACTTCTGTGGCTTTAGGGAAGGGGGCACAAAAGATCTTAATATTTATTAAACGGCTAACATTAGATTTAATACAATTTTCACTCATTCTACAAACATTAGAAGTAAGAATGCGATTTTAAAAAATATTAAAATTTCTCTGGTTTAAACAGATGAGAAAAATATCCTACAATATGAGCAAAAATGTTTCAAACGTAATAGATCGATTTCTGTTATGAAAATATTGTTTTTGCAAAACTTATTTTTATTAAATGAGGCTACCAAACACCCCCCCCCCAAAAAAAAAAATAAAAAATAAATAAATAAAACTTTTGAAATGAAAAATACAGAATTAGGCAAATTTGTAGACACTTTCTCCTTCTTATAAATATCCACTGCTACTCAAAATCTTAAAAATTAAAGAATGGCTCAATTTTTTTAAATTATATATATACATATATATATACCTTCTTTATTTATTTAAGTATTATAGATCTCAGCAATCTCTTCATTTTAAAAGAAAGGCTTAGTAATATTTATCTCTCTTAAGTTTAAGGTCAAATTTTATTCACACAGAAAAGGTACATTTTACAAAGTTTTCCAGAATCAGATTAGAATAATTAAATTTTATTTTCCTGTTTTTGAAAGTATAGTATATATATATATATATATATATATATATATTATGAGAATTTTAGACTTAATAATCTGTATATTGGAAAGATTTTTTTTTTTTTTAATAGAAAGCTGCAAGAGCCAAGGAAGGATAATTGTCCCTTTCTGGATTTTCAAATTTAACTCAAAATCTGTCATGGTTTAATAAAATCTGATTTAAAATAAGATTAAAAGGCATTAAAAGAACTATGGACTTTTTTATTAGGGGAAGCACAGAAAAGACTGTTATTTTTTGTGTTTCTAGAATGTCTTAAATGGTAAAAACCCCACTACTAAAAAAATATCCAATATTCTTAGAATTTTCAAGCAGATTTAGTTTTTCAAGAATTTAATAACCTTTCAAGAGTCTTCTGTAAAATTTAACTATCTTGTAAAAAATATTTCTGGAAAAAGTGTTTTAATCCTGTTGTTCCCCTGAGCATCATATGAGATTCCTAATTTAAATGATAAAACAATATTTTAGAAAAGGCTTTCTGCTGAATTTCATTTCGAGTGATGTTTTTATGCATCAAGTCTTGTTTTTGGCTTAAAATTTTATTGGAATATGTAGTAACATTTTAATTCAAAGACATATTTGTGGGGTGAAAAGTAATTGTGAATGAGAGGGTTAAACAAGCAAGTAAATTGCATGCAGAAGATTATAAAAGAATTTCGACTGAATAACAGTTAAAAGATTTTAAGAGCCGACAATTATTGGATATATGTATTATAAAAAAAAATTTGTACACTCCCCCCCTACAAAAAAAAAAAAAAAAAAAAAGGATGACTTTTTTTAAAGGAGAAAAATGGGGAGGGAAGATGTGAGATTGTTATAGGCAAATTCCATGCAAAGTTACCATGGCTGTCACACAGCTAGACATCACTTTGCTTGTTTGCCTTTGTTATTCTCGAAGAGTTTGCTTTGCTTTATTGAATTAATGTAATGTTCAAATAAAGTAAGTGACATTTTTTCATTATAAAATACTGGTAGCTAATAATCGTTGTATGTAACAAACATGACAAGTTCACATGCAATTAGCCTGTAAGAGAAGAAGTGATATCTCAAATGAAGTTTGTTTTTTATTATGATATTGATTTTTTTATCACTATTCAAACTTAGTAATAAAAGGCATTACCTTTCGAAATAACATTAAGGTAAATAGCAAAGAACAAGTTTCCCCTTATTGAGCAATATCATTATTTTTTTTTATATTTAACATAATACTATTTTGTACCTACAAACAGTTTAAGGTAGTGTTAAAAGGAAAATAAAAACTGAATAATTTCCTTTAATACTTTTTACTTCACTTTGAAAAAAAAAAAAAAAAAAAAAAAATATTAGGCCTAAAATAATATTTTGTAGCCTAAAGATGTTTTTAAAACATTTAAAAATCCAAGTGCTTAAATATATATATTCAAGGACTTAAGTACTTAGGGAGCTTTTTCAGCATGTTTTATATATTTTTTTAAAATATGTGAATTATGAAATAGCAATTATTTCTGTTAACCAATTTAAATTTAAATAGTAAGAAACCACACTAAAATGTGATATAAGCTATTTAATAAAAAATAAGATTATTATTATGAGAAATTTAGTTGTGATTACTTAATTTTCTTGAATAATTGGTTTAGATTCAAATAATGATAAATGTCAAAGTTATAATCGTGCAGCAACAAAAAGAAAAGAATGTGAGTGTTGAACGTTTTCAAATTTAAAAATTAAAAGATCAAGTTCCTTAAAATGTTAATTTTATTCTATGTTAAAATATATACACAATCAAAGAGCTATATAATGCATATAAGTATCACATTTTATTGATATCTATATGAGCAAAAAAATAAATACTTTAAGTCTTTAGAAAAGTATAAACAATCCCTTTTCCACACCACCCAATGGGGTAGGGATTTTTGGCGCGCATTTTTTATAGAGGTATCGCCAGGAGCCCTTATCCTCTTAAACTTCAAAAATGTTCAGAAGTTTTTAACAAATATCCTTACTGCCCTTTGAATTGTATAATTTTGGTATACAATTGGCGGACATTTTTTTCATTCTTATTGTTTCTGCTTAAGCGCTTACTAAAATAATGGTATCTCACAAGCAAATATTGATGGATAATCGATTTCACCAGATGAAGATGGTGATTATCCATAGCTTCATTTGAAAGCATATGCTGATTTAGAGAAGGAAACAAGTCTTCTCCGATTAATAGCTTTAATGCACATGATGAAGTATATTCTAAACTATATCCTTCTTTTAAACTCTTTCCGCCACTTAAATTAACAAATTTTCTGAACAATGCTTCGCATTTCTTTGAAATTTTGAAAACATCTTCAGATGGATATACTAGATGGCCATTGCTTTTATAAGAAATCAAAGATGTCACTTTAGGACCGAAAAGAGCTGAAGAGCAGACGGGACATTTTATCTTTGCAGATAATCTTTTAGCTATATATCCTGAGATATAATGCACTACCTGTTCAGCACAAATACTTAAAGCTGTGGGTGTGAATATATAATCATGATCAGGCAAAGGAATATCTGTAACTGTGTCCTCTTCATTTATAATATTAGCAGACTTTAAGTTTGTGGTCATATTTATGATATCTTCAGATTTGTAACTGGAAACATTAAGGATATTAATTGCTTCTAAAGGAATACAGTTACCATTTTTAGAATCTGACAATTCTGATTGAACCAATAATTTTTTGTATGCAGATACAAATTGGCGTGCTGTTGGGTTGTTGTTGCATCTTCCAAGCATACGAACTTTAGAAAAAAATAACTCGACATGATCTTGGCTTAGCTTGTATGTTGGCAGATAAACTATCGGGGAGACTTCAGCTTCAATGAAATTTTCAATTAAACTTAAAGTGCTTTCAATGCAGCATAAAAAGCCTAAAAATCCCACTTTTCTTATTGTTTTGGTTATTGGATTTCCATTCCTACTTTCTTTTAAACCCAAGATATATGCTTTGATTTCATACAACCTGTTTTTCACATCAATATATGTATCTTTATTCACTGCTTTTTTATATCCATGTAAATCTGTATTATGTGAATTTAAAATATCAAACAAATCATTGAAAATTCTAATGAATTTTATCGTAGCCTCACATCCTGTGAATTTAGGAAAATTTTTATCTTTCAAAATTTGCAGAGCGTCTGCCACTGATTTGCTAAGCACTTGTGCAGCTAACGATACATTCATCTTTCTTGTAAAATAATTTATATGGGCAAATCTTAATTTGTTTGACACATGAAGACCTTCTGAATCTTGCAACATATGTAATTCTTTTACAAACTCCCACTGAATCATGTTTCCATCAGAATCAAAAAGTGATTTTTAATCTCCTATGCAATTTCTGACTAACTTCAACATATGTGAAGGATCTAGGTATATGAATACTGGAAGCTTAGTTGTAGGATGTGGAAACTGTGGCTTCAAACATTCAGGTTCCATATTGCAACCTAATATTTTCGCCATAGTGATGTTTGTAGAAAGGCCATCAAATGTTAGACATATAACATTTGCTTTAATTTGATGAAGCAATCTTAAACATTGCCTAATTAAATTTGCTTTCTGCGACGAAGAAATGGAATCGATCAAAAAATAACCTAATGGAATCTTCCAGTGGTCATTAACCGCTGTTAGTAAAAGCACTAGACTGGCTTTTGCTTCAGGCAAAACTTCATTATTGCTTTCCATATGAGTACCCATATTGACGTAACCATGGAAAAACTTGCCATCAAATTCAGTATGTTGTTTTATGGCCATTTCGTCAAAACTTAAACAAAACAACAGTTCATGCTTTGCTTCTTTTATTTTATGGGATACTGCTGTGAAAGATTCTTTAGTAAAACCAGGATTGCCATTTACATGTTGATACCATTTTGCAATTGTTCTTGGATGCGGTAAGCATAAATCAAATGATTTTCTGACAAATCTGTATGCACTAGTTGAAAAATAATGAAGAGTTAGTGCAAATGCCCTCAGTTTTGGATTGAATTTCTTGGGGTGACTTTTTTTCATTGCTTTTGCATTCATTCTCTGAAAAATTTCCTTTGTATGTCCTGCTGTTGAATTCAAAACTTCTGCTTCATCTTCATTAACAAATCTTTTTTCTTTAAGTAATGTTACAAGTTGCTTTAAATCTTGAATGCGCTTTTTATACCTACGATTGGCTTGCTGCAAGGTTTTAATTTTTTTTCTGCTGATATTCAGTTTTTCTTCAGCTTCTTCCCATTTTCTTTTATATGATTTTTCAGCTGAACAGGTAGGCATTTCTTCATCATATACAAATGGTGCATCTTTCAAAGCATTCTGACAGCTATTTATAGTATTTCTTGGTTTTTGGACCTGAAAATCAGAATAAAAATGTTACATTAACATTAAATCATAATAAAGTACTTAAAAAAACTGATGCATAGTGAAATTATTCCAAAAAAGATAGCTAAAATTAAAAGCTTGCTGTAAAGGTTTTCAATATTTATAATTAAAACTTTTTATTTGTTGTGGTGATTTTTTTAAATAAAAATATATAAATAATAAACAGATAAATAAAAAACTGAAAATGCCCTTTGCATTTCTTCAAATAAAACCAAAAATTTCGACGTATTTATTTAGATAGTTAATATGAAATTTTAACTTTTAGATAATATTAATTATCTATAAAGAATAACATATGTGATATCAAACGATATAACAACCACCAGATGCCAGTAGTTTCTTTTAAAAACATCATTGGCTTTAACATACTTAAGTATTTTAGTTAAATTATATTTAGATTGCTGCATATTTTTTAAAAAGATTATTTGAATAATGATTGTATGCTTTTAAAATGAACAATAAGTGTATCCTTAATTCTTTGCAATCATTAAAATTATATTGATTCAATCATAATCTTTCAGTGGTAAATAACCTTAGATTTTTTTTTTGTAAGTTTTAAATATAGAAACCAATCTATGATAATTGGTATCAAATGAGCATAATTTATTTTCCTTCAGTGACAAGTAGAGCAAAGATATTCCTTTTCAATTCAGAACAGTACTGCAATTGCTACAAAACCCAATTTCTCGCTTTATGCTTCATATGTTCCTACGGGCAAAGTTCCTTAAAGGACTACTTCAAAAATGTGAAAACACCTACAAGAAAATGTTAATCCTATGAGATTTTTTTAAATATCTTATTTGAAATTTCATACATTATCAAGATTTTTTTAAAAGTAAACATGAAAATACCTACTCAAGAGTGTTAATACCATGGGTGAAAATTTTTTTTAAATATTTGCATTTCAAGAATTTTATTTTTTGTATTATTATTTCATTGGATAGTTCATATCAATCTACAAATGCCGTATTTCCCTTTTTCGATTTCGCTTAAGTAACAGTAAATAAATAATTAAAACAGCATATATCATCATGTCTCATCATTATTTCCTGATAAATAAGTGCATATAAAATGTTAGGCTTTTCAATGCTAAAATAATGATAATACAGTGAAACCTCCGAATAAGGGACACCTATGGGACCGGAACTTTTGTCCTTTAAATAGAGGTGTCTCTTATTCGGAGTTTTTTATTTATGTCCTGAAGGATATAAAAATAACAAAATATTAAAAGCCGAAGTTTAAATGCATTCGAAGAGTATAAATTACATTAATCAGACACAAAAGGAATAGAAAATTAATTAATTAAAAATTTTAATTGATTACTAAATCATTAAAGGCATTGTAGAATTATTGATTTGTATTTTTTACACAAACTGTGTACATGCAAAAAGTATAAAAATATTTAAAGAGTTATTCTTGAAGTAATCAATCAAAAATGATTGCTTTGCAAATTTCAATTTTTCACTATAAATTTTTCAAGTGTTCATTTACCATATTTATAAATTTTAGTTCTTCATTATCATAGTATTTACAAAAAAAAGTTTTCATACATTACACATTTACAAATTCATTTTTAACGGAAAGGTATAAAATAGGAATGCCTGACTATGGAAGCGATTTGGAATTGAACTGTGTTTTCAAGTTTTGAATAAATTATCTATGGAGTTATAAGTGATTTTGATCATATGACGGACGTTTTTCACCTTTTCTTGAGTACTTATTCTTCTTTCGTGTATAAATTCAGTTCAAAATGAACACGTTGATCAGGGTTGTTAAATACCCGGGTTTTTTCAGAAAAAACCCAACCCACTGAGTTTTGGGTTTTTTTTCGGGGTTTCAGGGGTTTTATCAGGGTTTTTTGGGTTTTTATCAGGGTTTTTCAGGGCTTTTCGAGGTTTTTTGGGGGTTATGGGAGGTGGTTCAGAATGCTTAAAAAAAAATGTACTTATTACTAAATTTAAAGCAGCTAATTGAAAACATATATAAATCAATGACAGTAATCAAAATTATGCTTTTCTTTTAGATAAATTGATTATTAGTAATAATTTATAAATTATTTTTTTTTGTTATTAGTAAATAATAGAATAACCCAAGTAATTCTACATGTCTACATAATTCAATTAGGATTCTAAGCATATATGGTATTTTGTTATGAGTTTCTATTGTATAACATAGAACACGTTACACATGAAAGTATTTTTTTAATGGGAAAAAATTTGTTTGTGTTTCTTACACATGCTACAGAGATTAACTAACAATTATTTCTTTTAAAAATTGTGATGGTATAATTAGGACATTTCTTTTCTTTGGGGTGGAGGGTGATGGTTATTAATTTTATGAGTTGTGTACTGATATTAAGAAATATATTACAATACATTATATATGTAATATAAATACATTATATATGTAATTTAAAGTTGAAATTTTGAAAAAACCCACTTGGGTTTTTTCAGAAAAACCCACCCGGGTTTTTTGGGCTGGGTAAAATCATAACAACCCTGATGTTGATGCTATTTTCTAAAAGATATATTGCGTTTGAAAGAAAAAAAAAAGGAACAGAAAAAACAGTTCGATTACATAATTTCTAAACAACGCCTGTTAGTTTCAGGCATTTCTGAATGAAAATAAATTAAAACTTTTGTCATAAAATTTGCCCTTTTGGATTTGAGAACAGCATTAAATTATCTGTAAAGTTCTTTATTTCACAATTTTTTTTTAAATCTCCACTTTCAGAATCATCCTCATAATTTTCAGCATTAATTTCAATGGGGATAAACACATTGAAGTCGAATCAGAATTGTGGGTAAATAAATGCTCGTACGATGTGTTGTATCCCTCTGTATCAACATAATTGTCTGCGAGTTTGTTAAGTTCACAAAAATCTGTATTTTCATTTTCATAACAGACTACTTCATTAACTGAAATTCAAAAGCCAGCCTCTTTAATCTCTATTTCAAGTGTCCCTTATTCAGAGGTAAATACATTACATGTCCTATACCAAGGGACTGGGACTGTGAGTTTTGTATAATTTAACAGGTAGAAGAAACTACTATTTACTTTTTGAAGATGTTTAGAAAAAGCTGGAAAGATTGTAGGTATAGCAGTTTTAACAAGAATAATCCTTTTCATCGACCTATCAATCATTTTCTCTTCAAAGTGGGTAGAACACAACACAGCATGTTTTTTAGGAATCCAATTTTCCCTTCGGACAGCTTTAATCCATTCTGATCGTCTGGGTTCATCCAAGGGAAATCTAATTAAAAAATGTTAACATTTTACAAATTTATTTCCACATAATAAAAAATGTTTAGTAAAAAGAATTTAATTAGGAAAAATTTGGGCTCTTAAAAATGTTTTTCGTCAACACTTTCACCTTAGAATAGGATTCTTTATAAAAATGTTATCTTTAATCACGACCCTTCATAAAATTTTTCCTCAAAAAGCAAGACAAAAATTGTACATATTGAAAATAGACCTTTTACTTTTCCATCTCCAAACTGAATTTTTCTGAAATTCAGTTCAATAAAATTAGTTCAATAAGTCAAATAAAATTTGACCTATCGCAACAATTCGCCAAAGATCATATTACAGAGGTTATTTTACATGAAAGATTGTTCAAAATATATGAACATGATGATTTTAACAATCCCATGTTAAAGATAGATGTGAGAAAAATTGACAAACAAAATCTTCATGGCATCCCCATTGTTTACTATTCTGGCACATGCCTCATTTGCTTTTCCCACAGCAAATGTATAATGTTGCAGGAATATTGGATACTAATTACTAATATTTGGTGAATCATGTGACAAACTGGAAGTTGTTCGTCATGTGATCGTAACTGTGCCATTTCAGTTAAATTTAGCACAAAGTATTGTCAATTTGGCAAAGTATAAAAATATTAGCTTACGTAGAGCAGTTTACTGAATTTTAGTCACGTTTTAACAATGCCTGTTCTATCGTATATTTTTATTTGATAGGGTAACAATTTTCAAAACAATGGGTAACACCAGGTAAACAATTTTCAAAACGTACTGTACAAGGATGTATTCAAAAAAATGTTTTTCCACCTTCAACAGCTCAAAATTTTCCGATACAATTTCAGGCTGATTTTAAAAAGTAGATTCATGAAACTTGCTGAGAGGATTTTCAAAAAGATGTATAAGGTGCTGTGTGATGTCATTTTCAGCTCAATTCATTAGAATTTCATTTATAAACAATTATCTTCTCAATATGACCCTTCTGAACTTCAGAATTTTAAATGTTGCATTAATATTTTAAGTTCTGTAAGTGTAGAAAAGATCTCTTGCTATCCTGAACTACAAAAAATATTTAAAGACATGATTCAGTTTACACAGCCCTCTAGTAAAATTTGACTGTGTTTCAGAATATCATCAAATCCATGATTCTGAAAAGAATTTCTTGGTGTACTGCACATTAATTCACCATAAAAGGTTAATGACAAATACATCATGTCATTACATCAAGAATTTCTTTATAAAAGCATTTTTTTACGAGTTGAATGCAGACTTATGAACTGAAAAATTTTAAACGTTGGATTAACTTCTGTTGGCCCCTTTTGGTTTGTCACTTGATTCACCAAGTATAAGTATCCAATATCCCTGCGACTCGCAAAGATTTGACCCTGACCTCCCTACCTAAGGTGATTGGAAATTTGACAAGATAAGCATCTAAAACTTGTTTAAATTGCCCAATACCAAAGATGGGGTTGAGAAAATCATATGAATGACTGAATTAAGTATGAAATAATTTTTCAGTTTATTTTAAATTTACATAAAATTAACAATAATATTTAGAAATTTCAATTACATATTACAATTTTATAAAATCTAAAAAAACAAATTCCAAATTTTCTCAAAATTTAAGACATAAAATGTGATTAAAAATTCCCAAAAAGCAGTCATAAATTTAAAAAAGATTATAACTTAAATTGGAAAAACATGAAGTGAAGATAAAAGGGTTTGGTTGTTCTGAAATAATGTAGCAGAATTTCACTTTGAAAAACTAGATTTTATTATCACATATCTGTTTTGCAATAACTGATTGGCTAAATAACGATAAGAAGTATTTTTATCATTTAACATCGAAATATAAAATTTTATGTGTTCAATTTTTGATTTTTGTTCATTATCTCCACTTAATTGTTAACTGAAGTACAGTATATATAAGAGAATAATAATAATAATAATGGATAAAACCAAGCAAACTGATGTTATACATGTAAAAGTGGATTATATCCACTTAAAACTTATTACACACATTTATAGTTTCAAATTTGTTTTCTAATATTCATTTTATTTTGGCATGGCAAACGTACTACGACTTTCTGTAACATATTCAGACAATAAGCATAAAGTATAACGGTTACAATAACAGATATTAAAATTGAACTTACTTATGAAATGAGATGTTAGGCAAGGGTTTGTCTACCCGGTTAGTACATCCAAAAGCTGAACAACCCGTCATAATTTCGCTAAAATACACCACAGTATAATAAAATAATTTTAAACATTTATACCAGTACAAAAAAAAAAGAAAAGAAAATGACAGCGAAAGTAAAAACACAATCAAAATACCGATTTTTCAGTTACGATCTGCGTCCAACCACCAACACTTGCTTAAAAGAATATTGATTATTTAAAAAATAAAGAGTGAAAACATCTTAGAACAAAAATAAAAGTTATGCTTAAAGCTATAGCTTTAGATTATACTAAAGAAAAATACGGAAAATGAGAAAAAATATTTATATAAGGCGCTTTTGAATTTGAAAATTTACACAGTTTCCTATTAGGAGATCCAATGTTTTGGGTGTATGAGGGGGCGTGGTCATTAGCTTCAAAAACGCGGAACAACGGCTTCTCCATGGTTTAAGCTCCTTGGCTAGCAGACTAGTCGAGAGACCAGTCAAACAAGTCATGTGATCGAAAGTCAGTGCAGCATCACTAGCGCCACGCCATGCACCGGGAAATACTTTGGGGCTAAGTTTTGTTGGGAAAAGCCTATCTTCTCGGTTCTCCTTCTATTATTCTATCTTCATGCTTAAACGGAAAAAAATATTAGTCACTCTCACTATCTTAAAATTATACCAGCTAAAACAAAAAAACCCTGCTTAAAACGGATATTTTCATCGGTTCTCGCTTTGATAGGAGTGAGTGCCCTCAAAGAAAATCCCCCCCCCCCCCCTCAAGAAAATTCCGAAATGGCGATCCTGACTCATATACACCTGAATTGGGCCAAACACTTCGCAGACATACATAAAATTTGCGATTGCGACCTCTTTCTTAACTTTCCAACCAGATTGACCAATCAGAAGCCTGTATTTTTTTTAATAGAGAAAAATTCACAAAAATGCAGGCTTCTGATTGGCCAATTTTGTTTCGCTATTAGCGAAATCTAGCTGTATCCTCTGCATTATTTTGAATCAAAAGCTTTTAAACATCTAAACTCCGTTTCATATTTTGTTTACATTTCTTTGGTTTGTTGTCGTTTGAGATTTTTTGTGAGTTGTCGTTTGAGATGTTCACGAATTAAAAAGTTAAAAATATTGTTAAAATCATGCGGATATTAGCAATATAATATTATGAGCACAGTGTAAATAGTAGCAGGTATTAGCTGCAACAATCTGTTTAATTAATACTTCCCTAAATAGTAATTCTATTTGAATCCATTTTTGCACTGCCGGAAATTTATCATGTCTCTATTTTTAATATGTCAGTATTCTTAAAAAAGAAAAAAACAATAATAATACTTTCCTGTTATAGAATCTTTGGTTTTATTTTTTAGGCTTTAAGTAAGATGTGCTTAAGAAAGAGTGATTCGTTGCCGGTTGATAGGTATAAACTAAAGTTCCCCCTGGATTAAAGAAAGGGCTGTGTGCTGCTGATAGTATAAAAGCACTTAAAAACTTTAAATTAACAGCAAAGTTATATATGACATGTGTATGTAGTTAGCTACATAAGTCCAGCTATGTTTAAGCACTTTTGTAGCTAACGACATAAATAAACCCCTACCCTTTTTTTTTTTTTTTTTAAATTATTTGTCTAGAATTAAGATGTGAGGAAAAAAATGTTTATGAATGGGCTAGTGCATTTGATTCAGTACAAATATAAAAACAGTATAAAAACTAAATTTCACAACAAATTTTCTAAAAAATAAAGGAGGGTGATCTCTTCTGAAACTAATATTATACGTTTTCTCCACAATCCTTTGACATAATGTGCATTTTTTTTCTTGCGATCTTTTGACAAATTTCGTGTTCGTTTTCGCAACTTTTTAATGAAAATCGCGTTCGTTTTCGCGACTTTTCGACGGTATTCACGTTCGTTATCGCGATTTTTTTACGATATTCGCTTTTTTCAAGTGTTTCTTTGATAAAATTTGCGTTTTTTGCATTCATTTTTACGTTTTTTGACGAAAACTGCGTTTGTTATCATGATTTTTTGAAGAAAATCGCGTTCATTATTGCGATTATTTGACGGTATTCACGTTTATTATTGCGATTTTTTTACGGTATTCGCGATTATTATTGTGATTTTTTTTACGGTATTCGCATTTATTATCGCTATTTTTTTACGGTATTCGCGTTCATTATCACGATTTTTGACGATAATCGCATTTGTTATCGCGATTTTTTGACGGTATTAGCGTTCGTTATCGCGATTCTTTTTATGGTATTCGCGTTCGTTATCGCGATTTTTTCACGGTATACCCTTTTGTTCACATGATTTTTTGATACAATTTGCGTGTTTTGAATTCGTTTTTACTTTTTTGACAAAACTCGCGTTTGTTTTCATTGATTTTTTGAAAAAAATTCACGTCTTTTTGATGATTATTCAGTTTTTTAGCAATTCTATGACGGCAATTGCGTTTTTTTGCGATTCTCTGACGATAATTGCGCTTTTTTGCGATTCGCTGATGATATTTCCGGTTTTTCGCGATTCTTAGACGATATTCACGTTCTTTTACGATATTTGCGATCTTTCGCGATTCGTGTTTTTCCACGATTTTTTGACGAAATTTACAGGTGTTTTTCTGTGATTATTTTACAAAATACCTTTTCGAAAATCCTGCATTTGGCTGGTGCTTTCCACATTTTTAGTTGCCAGTTTTTCACAATTAATCGCCGAGTGGCGACTGGCAAGTACTTATTTTCATCTTTACCGTATAGCTGGGAGACATTCATATTTATATGTGGTCAAACCCAGGTCAATTCAGCAGGCAGGGGGGTTACCTTCATAATCTCAGAAATTTTTGAATTGAACATATATTTACATTTCAGAGAAAAATAAGATACTTAGTATATTTTTGTTTTGCCACAAAAAATTCCTAGCTCAAGATACAGGGTGCCAAAAATGGCATCCTGAGCACCATTTTCCATTCTTGATATTCGACAAAAAGTTTAAAGTGCTCTATCTCTGGAACAGTGCAAGATATTTTGTTGCTGTTTCTTTTATTTTAAAGATAATATTTTTCTGTTTCAAAAGATTTACTCCATTTTGATATGTATTTATTTATTTATTTTTGCTGCAGCCTTCTTGGGAAAAAAAATAAATAAATGCTAATTTTAAAAATTTTGATTTTTAAGTGTAAATTATTCATTTTTTTTTATATTTACAAAAATGTATTTTTTCAGGAGTTTTGAAAGTGATCGCTGTATTTGAAAACGGGTTTCTCACACATTTTGAGTTTGGCGATCATTTTCAAAAAATTTTATCGAATATAACAAATAGGAAATTGTTTCCTGTATGCCATCTTTAACACCCTGTATCTCTGGCCAGGAATTTTTTGGGGCAAAACAAATGTATGCAAGTATCTTTCTCTTTTCCGAATTTTAACATATAATTCCAATTCAAAAACTTCTGAGACTATGAAGGTAAAATTTTTTCTTTGATTACCTGAATTGACATGGGCTATACCATATAAATGATTGTCAGAAGTGTTTAGCATACCATATTCTGTTTCATATTATTTCTATCCTTCATCATCAAGAAACTGCCATGGTATATAATAATGCATTCCTCTTTAAAATAAAGTATTTCTTTAAAAAAATATATCATAACATGTTCTTTCTCCAAGCTCTTCAATTGATAACGCATTGAGGGCTATGCTGACTGACACTTTCGTTTAGGCAACGTCAGTCACCGGTGACTAACAGTGTACAATATGATATAAAAACAAAGAAATCATATTGTTTTAAGCATTATTTAAAAAGCATAATCCTGTAATAAAAAGTTAAGTAAATTTTCAGTAATCTACTTAAAACAATATAATTTTTTTAGTTTTATGTCATACTTGTCAGTCACCAGTGATTGTTGCAGTCTAAATGGAAGGCTCATTGTTAGTCACCGGTAACTGACGTGGCACTCAACTTGTTAAACATGTTTCTATTTCCAGTCATGTTCAAAAGAGTACTAATTTAATATATATTGATTAAAACATATCATATTTCCAACTGAGCAAAAAATTGCCCAGACCAGGAATCAAACCCAAATATGTGGCTTACAAGGTCAATGTTTTACCTGTTAAGCTAACTGGGCGATAGCCAGCTGGGATTTTTTGGTGTTATGCTAACTGGGCAATAGCCAGCTGGGATTTTTTGCGTTTAAGCTAACTGGGCGATTCCCAGCTGGGATTTTTTGCTTATAACAATTTATTTTGCTTATACTAATTTAGATTAACAGGTAAAGCATTGGCCTTGTAAGCCAAGTATCTGGATTCAATTCCCAGCCTGGGCAATCTTTTGCTCAGTTGGAAATATTCAATTCATATGATAAATTTACCAATCAGTTTGATTGTGTTAAAATAATAGAATATCCATGTATCCATCGTTATATGGAGTTCCATTTCCTGCGGTTTATTCTGCCGTGCTGTCTAAAATGACAGACCAGATGTAATGACCAATAAGGTTATCTGAGCCAAAAAAAAAAAAAAAAACACATGATGTTAAAAGTGATAAATAATGTAAAGGCAATTTAAAATTACATAAAGCAGCATTTTATTAATTATACATATGTTAAATGTATGATATCAAGTTGGTGGCTTTTAGAGATAAAAAATATTTTGGTTCTTTTATGTTGGACAGGCACTAATGATAAATTATTGTCAAATGTTATTTCCATCAACTTGTTTTCACTTCATTTAAAGTAAACGTTTTTCACTTATTTCCTTTAAAATGCAAAAAGTAAAAATAATGCCACAAACAGAAACATTTTATTACTACAAAAGCATTTATATTCATTTATTACTCAAAACATTGTCTTTAATTTACACACATTAAAAATGAAAGGTTACTATTTTCAAGGGTAAAAAATTCCATTATGACTTTCACTTGATGCTTACACTGAATCACAAAAGTATTGATGTTTACAATGATATTTTTATTTCCAGTAAGATGCTTTGTCTGCTACAATGATTACCATTAATATTTTGTATATTCCAGTATATATAGTTTTGCACTTGTGATTTAAGATTATATTTTACATTTTTTAGGTATATTCGACATATTATTCAAAACCAGGTTTAGGCTGTCTATCATCATTATGCTAAGTTGAGACAAAATGTTTCATTTGGTCAGAAAATGTTTGATTGAAATCATCAAATTGTAAGAGTTGAATATTTTTCTTTTCTTCTGCCAACTTTCTAAATGATTTTGAATTATCTATGTAACTTATTATTTGAGTCATTCCATGGTAACTTACGTTACATTTAGAACAAATTACTCCAGTAATTTTAGTAATATAATAGTAAAAAATATTCAAATGCAAAATTAACCTGATTTGTCAATAAAACTTATCTAAGGGTCAATTTGGATGAAAATTGCCTAAAAAAATGATAATGAAAATTACACTTTATATGATAACTTACATTCCTTTATCAGTAATGTCAATTGCAATAATGAAATGACTATCAAATTTTAAGATGTAACACTAAAATTAGGTAATTTTAATCTAAATTGGACTTCGAAGAAGTTTAATTAGCAAACCAAGTTAAATTTACATTTTGAATAATTTTTTTGTGTGTGTTATGCTACTAAAATTACTGAAAATAGCTCTAAATGTAACATAAGTTACCATGGAATGACCCATTTGTGTTTTAATATTATATTGAACTTATTTATATGCATGTTTTTTTATTGTTAAATAATTTGTGTTTATTTTAAGTCATTGACATGCTATCATGAATACCAAGTAGATTCAGATTTTTGTTTATTTCATAAAATATTTCTTAATTAATAAGGCTAGACTATTTTTTTCCCCTCAACTGTCCAAAATCTTTATAATAACTTATTTTATAATAGATGCCCTCAAATTTTGCAAAATTCTAAAATCCACACAATCTCTGGCCCAAGTTGTGTGGATTTTAGAATTTTGCAAATTTCTGATCATTGCAATGTTTACATTTTTTGAACAATAAAATGAATGTGATAACATAACCAAAATTATAATAAATGCTTTCAATACAGTAAAACATTAAAATAAGTAAAGTAATAAATTAAAAGTAAGATAATAATAACAGGGTTGGCATGATTTAAATCAACTGATTTAAATCAAGATTTAAATCTAGATTTAAATCAACTGATTTTTTAAAAAAAATCATTTGATTTAAATCAATTTTCGCAATTTCAGATGAATGCACATATCAAAGGGAAATTTTGGGTAAAAAGTTAGAAAATGTATTAGATAACGATAGAATTACAAAATTTAAAGCAAGATATGAACAAACTATTAATGGCTGTCATTTTGCTGGAGTTTTATTAAGGTTCTTTCTTTTAAATCAAAATGAAATGAAACTTAATGTAAGGGAAAAATAATGAAGATTTGGCATTCATTAAAGAAGATTGTCTAAATCTTCTCACCACTGTAGCATATTTTCAAGCAAAAAACGGCCCATTCCAAAAATTACCACTGCTTGAGAAAAAAGTTTCTGATATTATGACAGATTATGATTGGCGGAAATCCTTTTATGTAATGGGAGGTAAACAGAGAATCAGCGAAATTGAAATTGAATTTATTTACCAAATAACAACAACCGTGGCTTCATCTACTGGAGTAAAAAGACAATTTTCTTCTTTTAGAGCAGTTTATTCAAGCCTTCATAATAAATTAGGAGTAGACAAAACTTCTAAATTAGTGTTATTGTTTAAACAATTAAAAATCCCTGATTTTTTCCTATTTTCTTAAGAAATATAGAATTAATTGTGATTTTTATCCCTTAATAAATAGCTTGCATTAAATGAATACAGTAGACTTCCTCAAATCCGCACAGCTTGGGACCAGAGGTTGTATGGATTTTAGAATTTTGTGGATTTCTGGTCAGGGTTTGTTTACATTTTTAAACAGTAATTTGATTGTAATTAATAATGCAACTGAAGTTAATGAATGCTTATAATATAGTAAAACATTAAAACAATTATGTAAGTTAATAAACTATAATAATAAAAATTTAGATAATTAAAAATGATTAAAATATTGAAAGCAACAAAGATGAAGTAATCAATAATGTATAACTAAATATTTATTATAAAGATGAGGTGCATTTTTTCCTAAATTATTCAATGGAACTTGCCCCATAAAGGTGCACTACTAATTCACATCAATATCATAAAATATAGAAGTTTTATTTCAGGTTTAACCAAACTCTACAATAAAAAAAAGCTTGATGAATGTATAAATGCATTTTGCAAAAAGATTGTGATCACCACTGATATTAGCAATACCTTGAATTTTTTTCAGAAATAAATTTATTCTTCCTTCATGGAAAAAGCATGAATTTAACAATATTAATGAAAGTTACAGATTATACATAGGATTGATATAAAAATAAAAAAGTCAAATTTTGTCCCTATACCTGACATTGTTTCATTGCTTCATTGTTTCCATCTGTAAATTATGCACGGATTTTAGAGACTTGTGGATATTAGGACAGCAGATTTGAGGGAGTCTACTGTATTTAATTTGTTTTTTAAATTTTGCCAGTTTCTATTCATTTACAACATATTTAAATTTATTTCTTATTTGTTATTTAGTATGCACAATTCAATTACAAAATAATAGAATGGCTTTAGATTAAAGCCTAGATGTTTAATTTTTAGTACCAGTCAATAACAAGAATATAATATTTTCTTAACTATATAATTATTTCTTATATTATTTTTATAAATTATAAATATTATTTATTCTTTTTTAGTTATTTATTATAAAAAACTTCTTCATGTATTGTAAAAACATAAAAACACAGTAATTAAATATAGGATTCTAAAAAAATCAAATAAATCCGATTTAAATCAAAAAAATCTGATTTAAATCAAATAAATCTGATTTTTTTGATTTTTTTAAAAAAATCATGATTTTTTTCCAACCCTGAATAATAATAATAAAAAAATCTTATCAGTGATATGAGCAGTATTTTAATTTTTTTTTTCAGAAATAAATTTATGCTTCCTTTATAAAAAATCATGAGTTCAGGCATATCTTAGACTCCCTCAGATCTGTAACCCTAAAATCTACTCATAATTTACAGATGTACACAATGAAATTTTCAGTTCAAATATAGAGTCAAAATTTGATACTTTTATTTTTATATCAATTTCATATATTTTTTAATATGTAATTTTCATTAATATTAATGAATTCATGCTTTTTCACAAAGGAAGAATAAATTTATTTGTGAAAAAATTCAAGATATTGTTGATATCACTAGTAATCACAATCATTTATCAAATATATTAGTAAAGCTTTTTTGGCTATTAAGTCTGGCTAAACCTGAAATAAAACATGCTTATTTTATTATTTTGATGTAAATTAGTTGTGCACCTTTGAGGCAAGTTTCATTGAATAATATAGAGAAGATGCATCCAATCTTTATAATGAATATTTAATTATACATTCTTGGTTATTTACTTGAACTTTGCTTTTAATATTTAAAAAAATCTTAATTTTTATTATATTAGTTCATTATTTTATTTATTTACTTTTATAGTTTACATTAGTCATTGATATTCATTATAATTTCAATTGCATTATTAATTACATTCACATTACCATTTAAAAAATGTAAGCAAAGCAATGACCAAGAATCTGCAAAATTCTAAAGAACGCACAACCCCTCGTCCAAAGCAGTACAGATTTGAGAGTGTACTGTATTATCTAGAAATACATATTAAAATACAAACAGAGTGATATAAAATTTTAAAAATCTGTACATTTGTCCTTAAATCTGAATTGAAAGTTTCATTATTTACATGTATGATGCTGTGTGGATTTTACGGAGTCTACTGTATTAATTTTTAGACATGACAATTCAGTTTAAATCAATAATTGCTCTAAAAATAGTTACAAAAAATTGGAACCCATATTAAAAAATGAAAAATTTTATAGCATCCCTAATATACTTTAGGGAGTTCAAAGTACGATAAAAAGTGTTTTTAATAATGAATCTATTATTAATATAATTTTCATTTGGCTATGGTTTCTCTTTCATGATTAACCAAATTGCTAAAGATAGACAAAAATTAGCGAGGCCCTCGTGTTACAATTCCTTTAGGGAAAAAAAAAATCTAATGAGATTTGTAGCATGAAATAAGGTGTCAATAATTTTAATCATGATGGTTTAAGTCAATGGTTAAATCGTGACTTTAATTACCTGATTTTTTTTTAAAAATTAATTAAAATTGTAAATTTTCTAAATGTTTAAAATGACATAAAAAACATTGAAATCTAAAATTATCATAATTTAGAAAAATTCAGTAGTACTTTAGCATTACGAATAAACAACAATAAAAAAAGGCATATATAAATGTTTCTAAGCCAGCATTCGCACAGTTATATCACAAATTTTTTATAGTTTTTTTGTTTTTGTTTTATTTCCTTGTAGAAAAAATTATAAATTCTGTTTTTTAAAAATTAAGTAAAATTTTTCTTATTTATTGTAGTGCCAGACTCCTCGAACATAAGATTATTCGGCCCTCTTTTCTCAATATTCAAGGCTAATTGGCTCAATACTGTGCAATTTTTCTCTGAATATTGCTGATATCGGGCAAATATTGCTAGATATCTTGCCTTTTAAATTCAGAATAATATATATATATATATATATTCAGTTTTTCTTTTTTTTCTTTTATAATATATATATATATTCAGTTTTTTTTTCTCTTATCCAAACTGGTTACTATGTGATACAATCATTAAATTCGTTTTCATTCTTAATTATGTAAAATGTACTATTATTCATTTCATTCATTTTTCTTATTCGCATTTAATTATTTATTTATAACTTTAGTGTTACATTTTCTTTATATTTAAATATCTTTATTCAAATTGTTGTTATGTTATTGTTGTATAACATACATTCTGATGCAATTTAATTATCAAAGATTTTATTTAACTTATTTATTCTACTTTAATCATATCTCCTGCTTTAATTTGTAATTTAAGATTGGAGATTGTTTTCAGAACAAAGACTCATCCTTACAAATATGTTGATCACTTGGGACACAAACTTCTCACATTAAAATTTATTAGATTAGATTTTATTTCAGGAAATATCTCACTGTAAATTATGAGACTGAGTTATAGACCGAGAGGCGGCAGCACCGACAATCCTCTCATCGAGTTTCTAGAATTAGTTAAGATTTGATTTGCATATTAAAATGCAATCGGTCAGCCAAGTTACATCGTAATGGGAAACATTTTGAAACCTGATTTTAGCGGTTGACTCGTAGGCTTACTTTTGTATTTTCTGGTTCACAGTCCTCCATGTTTCGATACAAACTGCTAAAAATGAGTTTTTAGGTGTTTTCACCAAGATATGGCTTGGCAGACTGATTGCATTTTAATATGCAAATTGAGTTTTAACTAATTCAGGAAAATTAGCTGAAAACTTAATGAGGTGATTATCTGTGCTGCTGCCCCACAGTCTATAAGTTTTATCATTGATTCTTAATGTAAAAAACTATAAAAGTATAATTGAGTAGTAGAATTAAAGTAATAAGTTATAATAAATTAAAGTAATAAATCATTCTTTGTATTTTGATGGTAGTAACTTAACTTACCATCTTAAGTTACAAAATATCAATTTCATATGTCTAAAAAAAAAAAAAAAATTGCAGTTTCTTAATTTGTTGTGTTAAAATAACATTTCTAAATTTAAAAAGTACATTGAACGTAGTCATTGATTTTCGTCATGTGAGTTCCTATTTTAGATAATTTTTTTATGAAATGTAGTTTCCTGTATATAAAATTATATTGTTATAATTCAGATGTAGTAAAAGTTGTTTTATTGTTAGAATTGAGGCGTTATATTACTAGAAATATATCAAGCTATTTAAAATTTTAAACACATAAAATAATTGTTTAATTCTGTTCCGATTTTAAAATTTTTGAAGTGTATAGTATTTCCTAGTAGAACAAATGAAAAGTTAATATTTGGCAATCAAATATTCAATATTCAGCTTAAAATTTGGCCAAGTATTGGGCCAAATCACCATTCTTCTTATCCTTAAATAATGATTTGACAAGTATAAAATTTTGCTTTTTGAGAATTCTTTTTACAAATAAAATTTCATTTTTGCATTTTATATTATTTATCTATTTTAAATTTTAAAATATATTTAGTATTTTCTAAATAAATATGATGATTAAAAATGATTTTTTTAAAGAATTTTTTTTCAAAATAAATTTTAAAATACAAAAATAAAATTTGATATTTTTTTTATTGGGGCATTTGGCATAACTTACTCTTAAAGTGCAATTTCTTGCAAAATATTAAAAAAAGTAACAAAAATGAAAGCTTCACCAATGAATTTTTATTTTATCTGGCTTATTTATATAAGCAAAAGCATATTATAATTTTATATTATGCTTTTATATGATGCTAGCGGACCCGACAGACGTTGTCCTGTCACCGACAGACATTGTCCTTCCTGGCACCAAAACCAGAAAATCAAATAAATGTACTTAAATATAGTAATACGCATGATAAACACTACACTCTTAATTTAATTTCTTATTACAATTATGTAAGGAAATTATTTTTCACTCTTCAGTATTTTTTGGAGTCGGTTCAATTTTTGATAGAAAAATTTATTTTTCTCATCTTAGTTAAAAGTTAACGATTTTCTGAAGTCAGTTAATCAAAATGATAATACAGGCTATATTACTGTAAATCATACACGTTTGAAAGGAGTGGGGTTCGAACACGTGATCTCTTTCTTCGAGAAGCAGAGCTTATATCTGGCACCTTAGACCGCTCGGGCATTCCGTCCGCGCTCTATTCATCGAACTTATTCAACACTTTTAATTAGCGAAAAATCACTAACTATTAGTTTTTGCCTAGTTACTAAAAAAGTATTGAATCAATTTCGATGAAATGTGAATCTAAACCATTCTCGAATCCACTGGAACGCACACACAAAATTCCATTAAAATTGGTCCAGTCGTTAAGGAGGAGTTCAGTGACATACACACGCACAGAAGATTTATATATATAAAGATAAGGATTCAAAATTTCAGGTTTTTGCGCCGAAGACATCGCCAAATTAAGAAAATGTGAATTATCTCACGAACTACTGGATTTAAACAAATTTGCTTACTACCATTCGATTCAGAATGAAAAAATGCCCTAAAATATGTTATCAGTTGAAAAATAACTACAAAAGCCGATTTTTAAGGAATTTTTTTTAAGTTCGTTCTTTTTTCTACTCATCTTAGGGGTGGAATTTTCGAAAATTTTTAACGGCACTCGATGTTATAAAAAGTACTTTTATCCCAATTTTCAAGATTTTTGGTTCGGTAGATTTTTTTATGCTGTGATTAATACGAAATCCTAACTTTCTTTTATATATATAGATAAGGATTGAAAATTTCAGGTTTTTGCGCCAAAGACATCGCCAAATTAGGAAAATGTGAATTATCTCACGAACTACTGGATTTAAACGAATTTGCTTAGTACCATTCGATTCAGAATGAAAAAATGCACTAAAATATGTTATCAGTTGAAAAATATCTACAAAAGCCGATTTTTATGGAATTTTTTTTAAGTTCGTTCTTTTTTTTACCCCCTTTAGGAGTGGAATTTTCAAAAATCCCTTTTTTAGCGGCACTCGATATTATAAGAATTATTTTACCCCAATTTTCAAGATTTTTGGTTCGGTAGATTTTTTCGTACTGTGATTAATACGAAATCCTGACTTTCTTTTATATATATATGGGCACTTTTAATTAGCGAAAAATCACTTATTAGTTTTTGCCTAATTACTAAAAAAAAAAACTGAACCAATTTCGATGAAATGTGAATCTAAACCATTCTCGAATCCACTGGAACACACCCAAAATTTTATTAAAATCGTTCCAGTTGTTTAGGAGGAGTTCAGTTACATACGCACGCATAGATTTTTATATATAAAGATAAGCATTGAAAATTTCAGGTTTTTGCGCCAAAGACATTGCCAAATTAGGAAAATGTGAATTATCTCACGAACTACTGGATTTAAATGAATTTGCTTAGTACCATTCGATTCAGAATGAAAAAATGCACTAAAATATGTTATCAGTTGAAAAATAACTACAAAAGCCAATTTTTATGGAATTTTTTAAAAGTTCGTTCTTTTTTCTACTCATCTGAGGGGTGGAATTTTCGAAAATCATTTCTTAGCGGCACTCGATGTTATAAGAAGTATTTTTACCTAAATTTTCAAGATTTTTGGTATGGTAGATTTTTTTGTGCTATGATTAATACGAAATCCTGACTTTCCTTAATATATATAGCACTTTTAATTAGCGAAAAATCACTAACTATTAGTTTTTGCCTAATTACTAAAAAAGTACTGAATCAATTTCGACGAAATGTGAATCTAAACCATTCTCGAATCTACTGGAACGCACACACAAAATTTTATCAAAATCGGTCCAGTCGTTTAGGAGGAGTTCAATTACATACACACGCACAGAAGATTTTTATATATAAAGATTAAATAAATTATAAAAATATACTAAATAAATTATATGTATTGCATTGTGAATATTTATTAACCAAAAAAATTGCATGTGAATTTGTTACATTGATAAAGTTATTTCATAAAAATTTAATAATCTGATAAAGTTTTAAAAGTTTAAATAAATGGTAGTGTTTGCGGAAAGTGCTTTTGAAAATTTTCCTTTTTGCCAAAATAAATTTTACCATTTATTATTATTAAGGGTGTATTTGCAAAAGTATTTTTCCACCTCAAATAGCTTGAAATTTTCTGATACATTTTTTAAAAGTAGAAACATGAAAATTGCTGAGGTGATTTTTGAAAAGATGTGTAAGATGCTGTGTCATTTCATTTTTAATTTATAAACAATTACTTTTTAGTACAGTCCTCCCCACTTAATTGGGTAGCGGATAATCAAATAACCCGCTTATTTGAATAGAACTCTCTGGAACCGAATTTATTACCATTGGTTCTATGTTATTTTTCCTCGCTTAAACTGAATCCTTTTTGCGAACTTACCCGCTTATTCGACTAACATCTGAGTGATCAATGTTTGAAATGGGCAAGGAAAACATGTTTCAGCTTGAATGTTTTCTCACCTTTTGTCATTTTCGGCTCATTTACACTGAAACCAAATTTTCAGTTCTTCCTGCAATGATTTCAATAATCGTTAATAATCGTCGGCAGGTGTGTAATGTACAGGTCAAATGATCACTCCTCTTTTATCTGCGAATGGGTGAAATAAGTTGGCCAATGTAGATTATTTTTGCATTTTGTAAGTTTAGTCACAGAAATGTTAGGAAAAAGACATTGCTATGAATTTTAAATGGAAAGTTTTAAACCTTTCTGATAAATTACAGTTTTAAAAGCGTTAAATAAGAAAACAGAAGTACAGGTAGCACAAGGTTTAAAAATATCGCAGATGTAAGTTTCTAATATGAAACACAATGCAGAAAAAATCCGAAAAGAACAGAGATAAAATGGAAATTTGGATCAAAAGAGGAAACATAATTCCAAATTTGATAACATTGGCCAATATGCGCTGGCATAGATTTAGCGAAAAGAGTGACAGTTTCATTAGGAAATGGTGCTATGATTATGCAGAAAGCCCATACTAATGCACAAAAAATATTTCCACCTTTTCTGTGTGTAATTCCAGTAAATGCGCAAATTCCATTTGAATAAATCACTTTAAATGACGCAATGTTTTTAAGCTTGTATAAATAACGTAAATTACAAGCAGCAAAGTTTTAACCAAATTCCAATGAACTGACTACATGAAGTGTAACGTAAATCATATACTGGTATGTACTGATATTAAATTATTACGTACTTTATATTAATATTTGTATTTATTTTACTAATTTGCGTTATTATATTAACGATTTTATTATGCTGTAAATGGTTGTTTTACCTTTTTATTAAGCATGAAATATTACATTTCGATGTTCCCGTTTAATCAAATATTATTTCTGGAACCATCAATATTTGTTTAAATGGGGATGACTGTATGACCTTTTTTTCTTTCCCTGATTGTCATCTTCAGAAAATTCGGTGCAAAATGCCATTTTTTACAGCATTTTTTTTGCAATATTTCCTGCATTTATCAAAAAATCGACTAACATGCTGCATTGTGTAGTTTCTAAGTTAGAGAATTTGCCAGTTTGAAGTGTTAATTAGGAAAAAATGAATTAAAAAATAAATCAGAAAATAAGCAGTTTGGATGTGAATACATCTTTAATGTATGAAGATCCCTTATTAAAAAAACATACTTAAATATTTTATATGGCTAAAGATTTATATAATTTTAATGCATTCCTAAACCAATTTCTTCAGATGTGTCATAAAAAAAAATGGTAAGGTAGAAGGTTAAACAATGTATTGTAACTACTGTTGCCAGGTAATGTGATTTTCAGGAGCCCCAAAACTTGATCCGCATAACCATGGCACAGGATGCCAAAGTCTTGCATTTTCATGATGCATAATTTTTTTAAAAATTCTTTTTGTACCTGTATATTATTGATTAGTCTGCATCAAGTGGTACTTAATGCAGTAAAAGCTTTGAAGTTAGAATCTGCTTATAATGAAATTTCTTTTAGTTTTTGACAGGGTTGGCAAGTTTCTTCCGCAGTGGAAAAAACCGTTGAAAAAACCATGGAAAAAACCGGCCGGAAGAAATAGGTTTCTTCCAAGTGGAAGAAATGGAAGAAACTGTTTTTCTTCTAGAATTTACCATATACTTTCGATTTTTTAGGATATAATAAATATCTTCTTCCTATAATCTTATATGAATTAATTCCATTGGACCAAAACAAATTTAATTAAATATATATGCTAAATTAATAATCACATCAGTTTTTTAGCTAAGATCACAGACAACGCCTGTTTAAAGATCTTCAACCATTGGCTAAATGAAAAGAAATTTTATCCAAAATTAACACAAAATTAATTGAATGTTATTCATTACAATTTAACCAACATTATTTTTTTTTATTATTTAAATTTCTGAAACTAGAAGTAAATAGTAGAGATTCTTTACCAATGGTAGAATGAAATCCATTTAAATAAAAGCTTTTAATTACATCAATTTTATTAATGTAAGTAATATACAATAATTACTGTAACATTAAAACCTTAATATTAAATTTTTAATATTACTGTATCAAACAAAAAACGATCGAAAATATGGTTTCATTTTCGGCCCAAAATCTCAATTTTGCCAAGAACGTGGCTGAAAATTCAGCTTGACTGAAACTCTCAGTATTGCAAAATTCTTGTTTCTTCCTTCTGAAATTTTCAACATTACTCATTGATTTGAACTGTATCAGCTCTTATGTGTGTATTGCAATGAACTTCGTTGTTTATAATTATCATTCATGAATTAGCAATAATCTTATAGAAAATTTTTAGTTTAACTGCATATGTGTTTCAAATATTCTTTTGAGAAAGTTCTAGAATAATAAATAATCATTTACAAAAATCCTTACAGAAGAAAAATCAACATGTGTATGCTTAGAACTAAAATATTTATTAATTAAATGGAATTCGTATAATTAGAAAATCTTCCTGTGTCATTGATGAATTAATTATGTTTTACTGTATATGAAAATAAAGTTTTTGGATAATTAACAATTGTGCACAATTAATAAATACTATACATTTAATTAATTTACAATTATGTATATGTCTATTAATTACTTTAAAACATACAATTTAATTATTTAATTTTTTTATGTTTTCATTTTTGGTTAAAACTTTGATTTTTCTGAAAAATTTTTTTGGCCTTAGAAACCTGTATCGGTCGATCGTAGTGTTAAAAAAATATAATTAAAATTCTAATTTTTCTTAGTACAATGCAGCAGCAAAAGTTTTTTAGCAGTAGGATGTTGCAATCAGTTTCTCAACTTAAATTTGATGAATGCAAAAAATGAAGATTTTTTTTTTTTTTTCAAATCCTACACTTCAAGATAGTTTAAAAGCATTTTGACATACCCATAGATATTTTTAGAACACAACAGCATTGAGTTATTCATGCTAGATGTTAGTATAAAAATTACAAATTTATTTATTTACTGTGTTGCACAGTTTAAAATAAGACATTTTTATGTAGAAATAATGTATTTTTATATGAAAAATAAACAATTTGTAGGGGGGGGGGGTTCTCTCTGTTTACATAAATAGCATAATTAATTTTAAAAACCCATCCCTCTACCTTTAGAGTTGCAAAAATCCATCACCTGAAAATGTCTGCTGAACCTGAAGTTTGTTATTAAAAAAATAACTTATCTTTGCAAAAAAAAAAAAAAAAAAATAATAATAATAATAATAAAATTTTCCAATTCAGATTTCATGTAATTATACTTTAATTCTTTTATATAGTTAATATTCTTAACTTTGAACATTTGTTTTGGTTTCTGGTAGTTTCTTCCGGTTTTTTCCAGTTTCTTCCACTGTCCTGGAAGAAATAGGTTTCTTCCGGAAGAAACCCAACCCTGGTTTTTGAAAGGTATATTATACAAATATACCTGCTTAGGCAAAATCTGGTCTAAAACAGAATTTTTGCACTTAGAAATAATTCTTTATTCACAGACTTTATCATACTTTGTCAGTAAGCCTTATGGAAACCAACTTGTTTGTAGTAAAATACTGTTTTAAAAAGTACAAATTTCACAGTGATCTTGGCTAGATCTTCTCTAGTGATTTTGGCTGGAAACTCCCGAGTTTGTCTAATTCCTGTGTAAAAGTTTTACAACTTATTTATTTTGCTATATTTAATACTCTTTAAAAAATATATAATTTTTCATTATAATCTGTTATTGAAAGTCATATATCAAGACTGTCTGGTGTTCAATCTTTCTCCATCTATTAAATAAATGTCAATATTAATGTTATACTTATTTCATTACAATAAATTCTTATGACTAAAAATAAATGAAAAATGCAATATTAAAGATATAGTAAGATATATTCATTTTACAGTTATTTTTAATACTTATTGCAATTATTTTCTCTTTATGTATGATAAAACTTATTACTAAACTTTTTTTGTTCTTAATCAATTAGGTCAAGTAAAACATAAAAGATTCATGGAATTCAGAAGCAAAAAGTTGCCCTGGCAGATGTTTATTCCATATCTTTGATAAAATATTGGTAAATAAAAGTGCATACATTTACTCCCCCCCCCCCTCCTGCACTTTCTTTCTTTTTATTACTTCATGTATTTTCCTCTCTTGTGAATGCGTTCTGTTTTCATTCTTGACTGAGTCAACTGTGCCCTTTTTATTCACTTTTTGAAAATTGTGTGTATCAGGATGATTGATTGCCAGAAATGGTTGGCAATCGACAATTGTATTTATCCCTGCTATTCATGTTCAAAACAGTAATTTAACATGTGTAATATTATAAAAAAAAATGTAAATAAGATAAAAGCAAATTAAAATAATACAAAACAGTAATGTAGTATAACTTTATTAAATATGTAAACAATGGTTGCTTTATATCTCACAGAATGTTATACCCAACCGAATGAATTTTAATATATTCTTTTATATAAAAGTGCTGTATCACAGAATGTAATATATCTGTAACAATCTATGCTGTATCATATTGTATAGTAATATGTCAAGAATATGTTTAGGAAAATTTTAGGTCTTTTAAAGGGCACTTTCACAAAATGATTTTTTTTTCAAACAGGATTCTTCACAAAATTATTTATCTTAAATTGACCTTTCACAGACCTTTTATCACCTTCAAATTGAACTTTTTACAAATTTAATCATTTAAAAATAAAATCTGGCCTCTAAATAAACAGTTGAACTTACCAAAGGGCATATTACTTAGCTTTTTTATATATGAAGAATAGAATATGTCTGGTTACATCAATAATTTAAAATGGTACTAGTAGGTTATCACGTCGACCAAAAATTTATTTCGACTTTTTATTAATATTTTTACTGATATTCTACTAATTATTTGTTTTTTCATTAGTTAAAATTATGTCAATATGTATAATTTGGCTATTTGGCGATTTGTATAATTTGACGATATTGGTCGACGGGATAACAGAGTAGTACCTTTAAAATTCACAAAATTATGACTAGAATTTACATAAACAGAACCCTATGAGAAAAGTCTGGACAGACTTTATAAATATTTCTGCCACTGCCTATAATTTGGAAACTATTTAATATTAAATATGTAGCTATAGTGGAAAAGGCAAAATAATAAGCATTATTTTTATTAATATTTTCAACACGATTTGTGTGCTGTGATCTGACCTGGAACAAATAAGTTATAAGTATCCCTTTTTGAACAATACTGGGTATGGTTTTTAATTGATATCAAGCAAAAGTCAAGGTCGGCTCAAGCCCCACCAGTGGCCGAGAGGTTCGGACCTCTCAACTGGTAGACGGCAGGTGCTGGGTTCGAACCCAATTGCGGCTGTCGGCCTAACTGTTCGGAGTTTTCCGTGGTTTTCTTCGAACCGTGCGTAAATACGGGTTAGGTTCCCTTAGAAAGACCCCCACGGAGGGCACTCCCCCTGGTCCTATATCCCTAGCGTAGATAATCGGACGACAAAAATCAACCAACCAACCAAGGTCGGCTCAAGAAGTTTGCAACTGCACAGTGTATCCAGCTGAAGAGGCGCTACCCACCAACTGATGTAAGAAACATGCGAAATAGCTCCATTAAAAAATATTATCGTCTGTTTTTTCTATAAACCTTTGCCATTTTTCATAGACAGGCCCAGATTGGGATCTGCTTAGTGTAGAGGAGGAATATGCATTGTGCTGAACAATTCAAGGGTACTGAATTTTCACATCACAAGGATGAAACAGACTGACCAAATCCCTGTTCATCTAGTTTCCCTTACAAAATACTAATTCATTTTGATTTTGACTAGTTTACAATAATTTTACACTGAATTTTGCAGGCTAGGTAATAGAATGATAATACAGTAAAACCTCCATAACGGACACTCCCGAATAGCGGACATCTCTATTTAACGGACAGTTTTCCAATCCCCACTTCCAAAACCTAAATTTTTGTATGTTTAACCTCCGAATAACGGACATTCCGAATAGCAGACACTTTATTCGGCGATAAAGGATGAAAAAATATGTTTTAAAGAGAAAAAAATATGAAAAAAAGGCAAAAAAGCCTCTGAATTTTTCAGGACAACGTAACACAAATTTTGTGATCACAGATAAATTTAAATAAAGAGCTGGGGGAAATTCTCTCTCCCCCCCCCCCCCTCACGTTCAGTGCTAAATTCAGGGTGATGCCCTGGAGGAATATCTCCCAGAGTATTGAAATGTCACTCAAGAATATTTTTCAGATTTTATGCCTTTAAAGGTTACAAAGTGCAATTTTCCCCTTACTAGCCCGGAACTCTACAATGTCCAATACGTCACATTGAAGAACAAATTACATGTAATCTCAAACAAAAGTAAACTTTTGTAACAGATTATTATACGAGAATATAATAAACAGTGGATAAAATTATGCCCAATTTTATTGATTTAAAAATAATTTTAATTTCTGATTAATTATATAATAAAAGTTTTAGGACATATAAAAGTAAATAAATGAAGCATTAAGCATTTCTTAGCTACTTTTAAATCTCTGACGTTTTCCCAATAGCGGACACCTCCGAAGAGCGGACAATTTTTGTGTTCCCGAGTTGTCCGTTATTTAGAGATTTTACTGTACAACCAATTCTGACAAGTAATGTTTTATTGAGAATCATACAGATTACTCATTTTGCTATTTTTGTATTAAACTATATCAATTTGAAAGTATTACCAAAATACTAAAAAAGAAGAAAATACAAAATTATTATAGAAACAAGAAAATGTGGTTCTTGCTGCCACTCACCATTGTGCCAAATCATGACAGAATGCTTCATTTGGCGAGTAAACAAACAATCTGACTCGCCAAATTGCAAGTGCTCTATTTCTGCTCTTTGTGTATGAGTGGCAATGTAGTCGAGATTGTTATCCATGTTATTGTACGATTGATATCACTTTTCATCTTCAGTGGCACTGTGCCATTTAAACTACTCTGTTTATAGAGAAACTGATTCAACATCCATTTAGTTTAATAACAGCCAAAGACACAGGAAGTGTTATAACATTGCTATTTTACTGTTGTCAGTTATTTACTATTTATGAGAAAGTAAATCACATACAAAATCACTCGTTTAATTGCTACATGAGAGAAGTTTTGCTGGAATGTTGCGTTATATGTGCAATTGACATTACTGTGTATACTATATGACCAAAAGTGATCACTTGTGATTTTTGACGTTTTGTTAAATATCTAGAAAAACACATGATGAATTATCCTGAAACTCTAAGCGTGTAAACAGAATAGTACAGGTCATATATTTCCGCAAACATTTTTTCCCAAAACTACATAGGGGACTGTCAATAAATTGAAAAAGAACAAATATCTTCGGGTAACCAAATCAAAACTAATATACAAAAGTATTCAAATTGTAGATTATAATTAAATAGCTTATTCTAATAAACTGTGTTCATTTTTCTGAGGCTAGCATGCATACTCGTAGATTAATTAATGTTTTTATTAAAATAGACCCAAATTTTGCCAAGTTTTTTGCTTATAACTTGCAGAATTCTTAGCATAAAAAAAAAAACATATTTTCAGAAATTATGACAAACAACATTGTACACAATACCCTGTAATCAGAATTGAAAAGTAATAAAAATTGTATGAATAAAGAGCAGGTTTACTAAATAATATTTCTCTGTGCATGAGTGAAAACAATCAAAATATGATGTCATAATGTGTTGGCTAAATGTATAGAGCAACTTTTGTGAAAGTTTCAAAAACATAGTTTGACAATTCTGAAAATTATCATCAATAGAATAAGCTCAAAATCTGTTGTTCCCAAAAGAAAGCAAAAAGATGAGATATCGTATCCAAATATAGTAGTAAGTGCAATATTATGTATGCTGTATTGACATTAATCAATGGATATATGGATACAACCCCTCATCTTTTTGCTTCTTTTTGAGAACAACAGATTTTAAGCTTATTCTATTGACAATAATTTTTAGAATTGTCAAGCTGTTTTTGAGACTTTTACAAAAGTTGCTCTATACATTTAGCTACCACATTATACAAATTACCGTATTTACTTGTGTATAGGGCGCACGCGTGTATAAGGCGCACTCCTACTTTACAAGTAAAAATGGCAATTTCTTAAAATCTCGTATATAACGCACACCATAAATTTGATATGCTAATGAAGAATGACCAAATGAATTTCAGTAAAAAAAGTCAAAACAATCTTTACACCAGACCAAAAAACAAGACGAAAATGCATTTTTAGACTTTTGGTTGTAAAAGAATGACGGGAAATAGGAATGAGTGATGGTAAAAAGAATTGCTAATTAGTGTTTAGATAATGTCATTAGCTCTGTTGTATAAAAAAACTGCAAGGAATGAAATAAATTTGCAGTAAAACTTCAATTAAGTAACATTTTCTGAGTTTTAATATCTTCTTTGAATAATTTCTTGTTTCATATGTATATCATTCGACTGCATCCTACAGTAAAAAATTATTCCTTGTATAAGGCGCACCTAGGAGTTTTGCCCTAATTTTTTGGAAAAAAAAGTGCGCCTTATACATGAGTAAATACGGTATGTTTTGGTTGCTTTCACGCATGCATTGTGAAAAATTATCTAATAAATCTGCTCATTATTTATACAATTATTAATTCTGATTACCGGATATTGTGTGGGATACAATGTTGTCTGTCATGTTTTCTGAAAGGAACATTTTTTTAAATAATTCCAAATTTCTCTGTTTTTATTGAGAATCTATTTACATTTTTGATATAAAACTTGACATTTTTTCTTTCGGATTGCAAAAAGATTCAAAATTTTCCCTCAAATCTTCCACAGTTTTGAGGCCAGAGATTGTGTGGATTTTATAATTTTTAAAATTTCTGGTCTTTGCTTTGTTTACATTTTACAACAGTACTTGAATGTAAATCAATTTTTAGTTATTAAAATAATTAAAGAAATACATGAATAATTAATACAATTGACATTATAATAAATGCTTGCAATATGGTATAACATAAAAATAATTAAGTAATAGTCTGAAATAATAAAAAATTAGATAATTAAAAAAAAAAAGATTGAATTATTTAAAGCAAAAGTCAAAAAATAATTAATAATCTATAATCAAATATGCATAGTAGAAGAGAAATACATGTCTTGAATTTTCATGACATTTTTTTTTAGTTTCCTTGAATTATTCAATGAAACTTTCCTCTTAAAAGTATCCTATTAATCCACATCAAAATCATAAACAAAATAGCTTTATTTTAAATTTAGCTAGTCTTAAAAAAATTAAAAAAAAAAAAAGATTATTACATAAATATTTTTGGTAAAAGGATTGCAATTACCTGGGTTATCAGCAATATTTTGATTTTTTTTTCCAGAAATAAATTTATGCTTCCTTTATCCCCCCCCCCCTCCTCCATAAGTTCAGTCATATTACTTTGATATATATACATATTAAAATACATACAGAATGATGCAAAACTAAACAATTCCTTAACTTTGTCCCTGCATTTGAATTAAAATTTTCATTGTTTACATTTGTTATGATGTGTGGATTTTTAGTGTTTGCAGATTTGAGGGAGTCTACTGTACTAAACTTATCTACTGTAATTAATTTTCAGTTAAAAGATTTTCACAAGAAAAATTAAACAGATTTTTTTTTTTTTTCTAAAATTAAAAAGATAAATATGGTGCCATAGTTAGTAGAAAAAAAAAAAAAAAAAAGAAAAAAAAGATTTTTTCAAACATTTATTAGTAATAATACAAGTGACATTAATGTAAATAAATACAGAACGCATCTGAATACAACATTATATTTAAAATAAAAAATTGAAATATTTTGCTAATACAGTCGAACCCCGTTATAACGAACTTCAAGGGACCAAAGTTTTTGTTCGCTATATCCGGTGGTTCCTATATCCGAACTGTTAAAAAATGTTAAGAGTTTACAAAATATGTATATAATTATCTGATATCTATATGTTCAATAATGATGTATTAAGGGAAAAAAAAACATAAATTCTATTATATATGATTATTAATGAATTAAATTGACTAAAATTGATTACATTAAACTGGTACAGTACTAAATAAATTAACTAAAAAGGGCTAATTAAAATGAACTAAACTTTCTAAACCAACACTAGTTTTGATATATGAGCAAACAACTTAAGGAATGATTCTGACTATACTAAAATCTTTACACTTTATCCAGGCTTAGGATGACAAACATTACTTATTGGTGCATTAAAAATTGTTGGTACTTACGTAATGTTCACTCTAGAAATAAAAAGGGCATGATGCTATTCACTAAAAAAGGCACCACTGCAGCAGAAAAGGGCACTTTCGCTAGAAAATTTTTTTTATCGCCTTTAGAAGGGCAGAAAAAAAAAGTGGGAAAATGCATAATTTTTAAGTATGATAAATTAAGTGACATTAATTTCAATCGATTTTATAATATAAAAATTGAAAATACAATTAAATTAAAATATGATTGAATAGTTTCATGTTCTTTTTCTTAAAATATTGAAAAAATTCTATCATTTTTGGGCATACAAATTTAGAAATACTATAGAATAAAAGAAAATTTATTAAAAATCTCTGGGTAAAACCAGTGCTGCATTTTACTACTTTTAAAAAGGGCAGGGTGCATTTTGTAAATTTGAAAAAGGGCAAGGTGCTGCACCCTTCAAAAATGGCCTAGGATGAACACTAACTTATGTATTAATGCCACCGCAGCTACAGATATGGCGGTTTTTTAAGTACCACCAGCCTACACCTAAAATTTTTGTGCCAAATTTGCGATAAAATAAAACACTTTATTTGAAATTAAAACACTTTCAAAATTCAAAATACTTTGTTTAAAAACAGGGTTGGCAAGTTTCTTCCGCAGTGGAAAAAACCGCGGAAAAAACCATGGAAAAAACCGGCCGGAAGAAATAGGTTTCTTCCAAGTGGAAGAAATGGAAGAAACTGTTTTTCTACAATAATTGACCATATACTTTCAATTTTGTAAGATATATAAATATCTCCTTCCTATAATCTTATATAAATTAATTTGATTGGACCAAAACAAATTTAATTAAATATATATGCTTAATTAATAAGTACATCAGTTTCTTAAGCCAATATCACACACTACTCCTGTTTAAAGGTCTTCAACAATTGGATAAATGAAAGAAAATTTCATCCAAAATATTTAAAAATGTTATTCCCAAAAGTCCAAAAATGTCAAAATAGTCCAAAATGTTATTTCATTTCAATTTAATCAACATATTTTTAAAATATTTAAATTTCTGAAACTAGTAGTAAATAGTAGGGATTCTTTACCAATGGTAGAATGAAACCCATTTAAATAAAAGCTTTTAATTTACATCAATTTTATTAATGTAAGTAATAAACAATATCACTGTATTAAATAGGGATCAATCAAAAATATAGTTTCATTTTTGGCTCAAGATGAAAGTTTTGCCAAAAAGGGCTGAAAATTCAACTTGATTGAAATTCTCAATATTCCAAAAATCGTGTTTCTTCCTTCAGAAATTTTTAACATTAATCATTGATTTGAACTGTATAGGCTCTAATGAGTGTATTGCAATGAATTTCGTTGTTTATAATTATCAATCATCTTATAGAAAAATTTTAGTTTAAACTGCATTAGTTTCAAATATTTTTTGAGAAAGCTCTAGAATAACAAATGATCATTTACAGAAATCATTACTAAAGAAAAATCAAGATGTGTATACTTAAAACTAAAATATTTTTCAATTAAATGAAATTCATATAATTAGAAAATTTTCCTGGGTCATTGATGAATTATGTTTTGTATATGAAAATAAAGTTTTTGGATAATTAACAATTGTGCATAATTAATAAATAATATACATATATTTAAGTTACAATTATGTATATTTATGTATGTATTAATTACTTTAAAACATAAAATTTAATTACTTAAATTTTTTTTGGAATATTTTTTTTTTTTTTTTTTTTGGCTGAAACTAGGAAGGTCACCGAAATTTGGTTTTGGCCTTAGAAACCTGTATCGGCTGATCCTAGTATTAAAAAAAAATTATTAAAATTCTAATTTTTCTTAATACAATGCAGCATAATATAGCCAAAAAAAAAAAAATAGCAGTAGGATGCTGCAAGCAGTTTCTCAATTTAAATTAGATGAATGCAAAAAGTTAAGATATTTTTCTCCCCAAGTCCTACACTTCAGGATAGTTTAAAAGCATTTTGACATGCCAATAGATATTGTTAAAACACTAATCTTTTAAAATCAGCAATGAGATATTCATGCTAGATGTTAGTATAAATAATTACAAATTTATGTACTGTGTTGCACAGTTTAAAATAAGGCATTTTTATATAAAAATGATATATTTTTATATGAAAAATAAACAATTTGTAGGTGGGTTTTTTCTCTTTTTACATAAATAATATGTAATTAATTAATAATAATTTTAAAAAAATCCCTCTACCTCTAGAGTAGTAAAAATCCATCACCTGAAAACGTCTGCTGAACCTTAAGTTTGTTACAAAAAAAAAAAAAAAAAAAAAAAAAAGAAAAGAAAATAACTTATCTTTGCAAAAATATTTTTAATAATTAAATTTTCCAATTTAGATTTCATGTAATTATACTTTAATTCTTTTGTATAGTTAATATACTTTAACTCTGAGCATTTGTTTTGGTTTCTGGTGGTTTCTTCCATTTCTTCCATTTTTTTCCATTTCTTCCAGTTTCTTCCGGTTTTTTCCAGTTTCTTCCACTGTCCTGGAAGAAATAGGTTTCTTCCGGAAGAAACCCAACCCTGTTTAAAAATAAAGTATTCAATCGGATTTCGGTGGAAAATGAGTTGATATAGAGTTTAATATAGATTCAGAACAATTTCTTTTTTGGCAAATCCCAAATACGCATTTTCGTAGCACTAAGAAATGGCATGAAAAATCAGTAAAAAGCAAAGCAACAAGAAATCCAAAAGATAACTGTGTGCACGTTTACAACAAAATTGCTCTTTATTGGCGCATTAGCGCAACTTCTGCTGCGGTGGCATTAATACGTAAGTACCAAATCATTTTATTTATTTTGTTTACTTTTTTATCATTTAAATTCCCTTTTTTTGCATCATCTTGTGAGATCCAGAGAGTATAATTTAAGGAAAAAAGCTTCTGATTATTGCTTACTTTAAAGAAGACTTTTTTTTTTTCAATGCTGCCATATCTCGAATTATTCTTAAATACATAAATTAAATAAATTAGCTTAAATGCGTTACTGAATTGCTATGACAGAAGTAATGGAAAATAAGTGACGGGTGGGTGTGATCACATCTGCAGAATGGATACCATAAAAAGAGAAAGAATGCATTTCTTCCTATCCTTTAATAAAAAAGATTTATGATTAATTTGCACCATGTTTTACTAGCCAACATGCATATATATATATATATATATATATATATATATATATATATAAAATTAGAGTCAAAAACCTTTTTTCACATCAGTGGAAAAATGAAAAGAGAAAAAAAATCATGGTCGACTAGAAAAAAAACTTCGTTATAACCGATTCTTAAGATTCCGGAGGTTCGCTATAAAATGATAAAATAGCATTAAATATAATTAGAAAAATGGCAGGACCAAAATTATTGTTCGTTATATCCGAGAGTTCGTTATAAACCAGATTCGCTATAATGGGGTTTGACTGTACTGATTTTTAAGCATTAATATCCATTACATACTGATGAGCATGTTGCTCTATTAAAAAGCTGTTAACTTAGTGATTTATTTGTGTTTCTCTTTCTTTATTTATTGGTGAAGTTTTAAATTTGTTATGGAATATTAGCAGAAAGCAGACACGGAGCTATTTATTTTACTTTAAGATGGTGTAATTTTTTTAAAAATTGTCCATTGTTTAGAATTGAATATGTTTGCCACCAATAAATGGAATTTCATTTGTGTGGCATGTTGTATGCAGCACTGCAAAGTTCACAACTCAACTGCAGTTATTATTACAAATTGCCAGTTTAATGTATGCCATTAGTGAAATTAATTTTAAAATATTTTTAAATACTTTGTTAAGCATTAGAAAATATTTGTGTTGCAATTTCTGTCACATAAAGGTTTACTTTATACTTTATGTTATTTCAGTTGGCTTCTCAACGTAAATTTCAGGTCCTTAGATTAGTCACTATGGTAGCACAGCATTTGTCTGACTGACTGCTCTTTTTTTTTCCCAGCCTGCTTAATATCAGTAAAAAACTTTATCCTTTGTTTATTTATAGTAGTGGGGAAAATGGGAATGAGGACTAGCATTTTTTTAATGTCATGGCAACAAAGGAATGAAGTGAAAAAGATAGATGTTCTTGTAAAAGCAAATGAAATTACACAGTGTATAAGTAAGAGCTTTGGACATAAGTATAGCTAAAATATAAATAAATTGTGTGTGTGTGTGTTTTTTTTTTTTTTTAAATAATTACATGCATGTAAAAGACAATTATTTTCCCCTTCTCTAGAGGATAACTCTTATATCAATTTTAGGTACATATTTGTTATAGGAGTTTTGGCATTTTATAAAAAAGCATGATGCAATTCAGAACTGGAATTTGTTGTCATATGATGTAAACAGCTTTTTTTTATGCAAAATACTTTTGTTCACTTATAAAATTAAATGTTTCTTTATATTAAATATTGCAAAAAATTGCTTGCATTATGAAACAGTGAAACGCTTGCCAGAAAATATGTATGAAGAATTTTCTATTTTTGTCAGGGTTATTTTCTCTATCTTGTCAAGGCTCTAACAAACAAGTACCAAATTTCATGTGCTTATATTGTGATTTGCATTGATATCAAAATATTGTTATCTTTTATTTTGTAATTTTTTGAAGACTATAGAAATTTCTTAGCATGTTACTAATGTTAATCAAAATACATGGTTAATGTTTTTATTATTATTTATTTATTTATTTTCAGATATTTTTCTGAAATGTGAGGAGCCTCAATTATTTCATTTATCAGTAAAGGAAGTTCCAGCAACTCTTGCCTAAAGAAAATCACTGAAAGTATACTTTGAAGAAAATTATTATTTTATGTTTGTACTTTTGTGTGCTGATAGATGAAGAAATTTGTCAATTTATTACTAAATATTAGTGAATAATATTAGGACATTGTGACCTCCCATAAATTGTTAGGAAGCTTCATTTATTACATTGAAAGAATCTCCTCTGCCTTTTCAAGAAAGAAGCAACTTTCAAAAGGCAATTAGATTCTTGCTCTGAAGAACAATCTGAAATTTAAAGAGCCTCAATTGTTTTGCATATCAATGAAAAAAATTCCAGTGACTCTTCCTAAGGATTTAATATTTTATTTTAATATTTGTTCATACTCATAAATGAATTTACTAAAGAAATTTATTTTTAAGAAATAAAGTTTAATAAAAATAGGGCTCGTAAATTCTTTGAATTTTCTTTTACTACATTGGAAGAATATCTTCCACTTTTTATAATTTTAATCACAGATAAGTGAATGATTTTACAATTTATTATTGATAAAATGTATTTTTAGTATATGAGGTTTAATAAAATTGGATATCTTAATTTAATAGACTAAAATAATCTTTCCCGTGGATTCCAAACAAAGAAGTAACATTCAAAATGCAATTAGATTCCTGCTCAAAGAAGCAATTCTATGTTTGCACATTGTGCAACAAAAGTTTTTCTCACAAACAAACTTTGAGTTATCACATGCGTTTTCATTCCAAGGAAAATCTTTTTTCCTGTGAAGTATGCGGAAAGACTTTTTCTCAAAAACAAGTCTTAAAAGTACACATGCGCGTTCATAGCAAAGAGAAGCCATTTGTTTGCCATACCTGCAATAAAAGTTTCACTCAACAAAGTATTTTAAATTATCATCGCCACACTCATTTGAAAGACAAACCTTACAAGTGTGAAGTGTGCAGTAGAACATTTGCCATTATATCTCATTTAAAAATACACCTTCGAACACACACTAATGAAAAACCTTTTGTTTGTGACGTGTGCAATAAGGGATTTGCCCGGAAGGATGTTTTACATGGACACATCCGTAGTCATTCCCATTCTAACGGAGGAGATTCTGATTCAGGGAATTTAAAAGGGACTGCTTATGTTTGTAAGATGTGTAATAAAACATTTCATAAAGAGTCACAATTTATTAATCATTCTCATATTCATGCTATCATGTTCGGAAAAATTGAATGTTAAGGGTGTATTCGAAAAAACGCTTTTCCACCTTCAACAGCTCGAAATTTCCCGATACTATTTCAGACACATTTTTAAAAGTAGAAACATGAAACTTGCTGAGGGTATTTTTGAAGAGATGTACAAGGTGCCGTGTGATGTATTTTTACGCTCAATTCATTAGAATTTGATTTATAAACAATTATCTTCTCAGTATGACCCTTTTTTTCATTCACAGATCTCCCACTAGGGGAAAATCTCTTCAAAATGCCATTTTTGATTGCTTTTTATGTAATATTTTCTGCATTTATCAAAGAATTGACAATTACGACACCTTGTGTACTTTCTAAATAAGGTAATTTGCCAGTTTGATGCATATGAGAGTGAAAATGAAGTCAAAAATAAATCGGAAAATAAGCAGTTTGAATCGAAATACACCCTTAATGAAAAATATCAACATAAAATAAATTCAATCTAATGTACGTACTCACTCATTCCCATTCTAAAGGAGGAGATTCCAATGCAGGAAACTTAAAAGGAACTGCTTATGTTTGTAAAATGTGTAATGAAACATCAAGAGTAACGATTTATTAATCATTCTTATCCAGGCCATTATATGTTTGAAAAAATTGAATGCTAATGAAAGGCATCAACATAAACTAAATTTATTATCATGTGAAATAGAAATGTTGCAAGTGTAAAGTGTTTGGCAGAGCATTTGCATAAAGTTTTATTAAAAAATGCATCTTTGAATTCATAATAATGAAAAAATTCTGTATTTGTGATGTGTGCAATAAGGAAGTTAGTTGAATGATCTGTTACATAGATACATGCATACTTGTTCCAACAGAAATACTGATGTTTGTAAGATGTTTAGTAGAACATTTAATCGGCAGACAAACTTTATTAATCATTTCCATGTTCATGCCATTACATTTGAAAAAAAAAATAACTATGTAATCATACAATAAATTAAGAAATTATCTGTAGTATGTTTACTTAAATAGTATACAAACTTTATAATAAAAAAATGAAGTTTTTTTTTTCACAAGATTTTCAAATTTCAGCTTTATTAATGATTGAAGTGTGTATGCCATCATGTTTTGAAAAAAGTGGGTGTAAATTAAATATATCATGGTAAAATAAATTCTGCAGTCATTTGTATCTATGCACTCAAATAAAATCATATTTGTATATTATTAAAAAGTACTTGGTATTTTTTCCTTAGCAACACACAAACTAAAAAGCCCCAAGTATTGGTTCAATCACTATCATTGATATTGATTTTGTAGCTATTTCTATCATTTAGTCACAGGTTTTTGGAAACTAACTCTTGATATTTTAATACACTGATTTATAATGAAAATTTGAGAATCTCTTAATTTCACATATTCAAAGATATAGAGAGAGAACATTTTGAATCAAAAATTAAATCATTTTATTATAATAAGCTTATTATTATATGCTTTATAAATTAGAACATAGTTTCTGCTAATGTATCCAATAGAATAAAATTTTTCCATTAGCATGTGCAATGGAGTCACCAGTTTGTAACTGATAAAGATTGGTTAGTCACTGAGGCATTCAGTGCTGCTAACTAATCCGCAACCGGTGTCATTCAGTAGAAATAACCAAAGTGATTGGTGAGAGACTGAACTAACCCAAAAAAAAAAAAATCTGAATTAGCTTGGTGATGTGATCGGTTACATGAACATTAATTTAAATGAATTTGGCAGAATAATTACAGCAACATAATGCAGATGGTGTTACTAGTAAATAATACCAATCCTTTCAATGAGTCTGTTGACCGGTTTGAAACCGGTCACTTGCTGTGATGTCAAGTCACTGGTGAGGTCACATAGGTAACGCCCATTGGACACACTCTATGTATCAAAGGCATAAAATATACTGGCTATATGTATACAGCCTGTCTAAGGTCATTGTGCACTTTTGACCGATCACAGACAATAAACTAAACAAAATGGAAATGTGAAATCTACATCAAATAAAAGGAAAACCTTCCAAGTATCATATTTGTTCAGGGCAGTTCTATGTGGCCTCCATTTGAAACAAAGAATTTCAGACTATTTACTCTATTACACCAGACATCTTAAATATGTGTGGGAAGAACATTAATATCATTTAGATGTGTGTAGGGCAACAAAAAAATGGAGACCATATCAAACTGCACTGTGCAGGTATGAAATTTAGAGAATTTTTCTTTTATTTGGTGAAGATTTCACATTTCTATCTTGTTTCATTAATTTCATGTGACTGATCTAAAGTGCGCTTTGACTTTATGGGCACACTGTATTACTGTTTTTAATCTTGTTTCTGTCCATTCTAAACATTCCATTACTCTTATCCCTATTTCAAATATCATTTCTACAATACATTGTAACAAAAGCTTTTTCTTTTCCACTTTGTTTTTTATGATTAAAACACATTTGCAGAGATAATCTGCAGGCTTTTGTAACAATTTGTATGCAGGTCTTTAAGGATTCTATAACCTCCTTAGTCCTGATGTCGCCTATAGACAACACTAAATAACACCCTTTAAATGAAGTCCTTCTAGGATTGTTAAAATTACCTTTAAATGTTTTTAATAAGTGTGTGCATGCTGTAAGCATCTATATTTTTACTAATACATCTTTGGAGACGTTTTATAGTAATAGCGGTATCACACGTATAATGATAAACAACAAACATTTCAGAAATCATTTGACACAACACGTTCTCCCAACCACTGTGTATCTGGTAAACAGGTTCTTCGAACTCTCGCTTCGCTCCTATTGGTTCAAATGATCAGCGCTGACTGAACGTTCAACATTTCCCGGGCGACACGGAAAATGCTCGGTGAGCTAAAATAACCACCAAAATTCTCTCCTTCATCAAGGTCAATCAAGTTTTGCTCGTTGAAATGTTCTGTTGGGGGAAAAGTTGAGCGAAAGCCTCTCGTGTGATATGGCTATAATTTTAAACTGGTTTTAGTGGTCCCTCCGAATATTTGTCTCAGGGCTGAGGAGGTTCAGAAAACAAAAGTTGAACAATAAAATATGTTTTTAAAATAGTTCCCTTTTAAAAAAAAATAATATAAATTTGCATAAAATTCACTACTGCTATATTAAAAAAAAAAAAAAAAAAAAAAAAAAAAAAAAAAAACATCTGCTGTTAAAATTTCTTCTGGTATACATGACCTCAACTGCTGCAGAGCTATATATACTAGGGGGCTTATACTAGGCTCTTTTACACGTATACTAGGGGGCTCTGCTCCCTGCAAGCTATGCCCGCCAACCCCTATTCAGTGTTCACAGATTCCAAAAACACAGTAATGTGTCCCATTTAAAAAATATTATCAGGCTACGGAAGATTGAAGGAAAAAAATTATTATGGCTATCTTCTGTAATTGAGTTGCCATTCCTTTCCTTTTCAATGGTGTATTTTTTTTTTAATTATTACAGTGGTTTTATCCATCACTGTCATAATAACTGAAGACAGTTTTCAGAATCGATAAGCAAGATCAATCACACGTATAAAAATCAACTTGTATAAAATGGTTAGGTTAAAAATTTCTTTATCTTAATAACAAACATTATGGATAATATTCTTTTTTAGTTTCAAATTTAAAAACTTCGTCTGTTTGGGTTTAGTTTTTAGAACCATGGTATTAAAAAGCATTGTATTTTAAAACTTTCAAGCTTATAATTTAAATATATTTTGATCATGTTTTAGGTATTTTCAGAAACAGATATAGTTTACTCATGTATTCTTTTATTTATTTTTATACACCATCATTTATATTGTACATTGTATATTGCTTATATTATTTAATAAGAATATTGGATGTTCTAAAGTATAATTATCGAATTATAATTCATAAAAAATAAAACAAACTACCTTTATACCATGTGACGTCACATTAAAATTCTCTGAAATGAAAATCCTTTATATGTATTGTTTCAACATATGATGTAGTTTTTACTATTGAATGCATTTCTTATCTATTATTTATTTCTTTTTAACTTTTTTTTCTCTTTTAATATTAATGGGTACATATATTGTTTAGTTAAAAAATGATGAAGAATGTGATAAGTTGAGCTTTTCAAAGATAATTTAATATTTTACATTAAAAGTTTTATACACGTAATAATGAACAATATTCCTGTGACGTCACAGTGGACCATGTTCTTCATTTTGGGTTTGAAGCTATAAAAACTGCATTTTTACCAGTTTGTGACGTTACACAAATATTATTTATTGTACTTCCCACATGTAGGCAATTGCAGAAATTTTCATTTACATTTAATTTTCATTTCATTCACATTATCAGTAATTTATTTCCAGCTAATAACCTATAACAGTATAAGAAAAAAATATATATATATTGATTCTAAGAAATACCATGATCCACATTAACTCGTTTTTACTCCGTTTAATTGACTGAAACATAAATTTAAAATGAAAATCAAAGCTGGTATAGTATTGAATTAATAGTATTAAAGTATTAACACGTGTAACTACTTTTTGAAATATTAAATGTACCTATGAGATAGAAGAAAGTTTTGGGATTGGTACATCCAACTAGTTTTTTTTTTTTTTTTTTTTTTTTTTTTTTAACTATTTGGAAAATAGTTGTTGTCCTTGGTAGAGAACTGGAAAATGTGAAGCATATCTAAATCTTTTTCTTGGTTGGATTCTGCAAGTTATTTTATTTTATTTGTTTTGTGATTGGTCCATATTTAGTGTCCAAAAATGGAATACTTCTGTTGTCACAATGACAAAAAAAGGAATAAAAACTTTAAAAAATAATAATTTGAAAACAAATTGTGATAAAATTTTCAAACAAATTTGATTTTAAAGTGCATTTTTTTCTCTGCGCAATGGTACAAAAATTTAAGGCATGCAATGTTTAGATGTTTAAAAATTTGCAGTTTCGAAAATCATAAAACTGAAATTTCATTTAAAATTTGTTTATGTTAAGTCCAGGAATATTAATGTTTAATCCATGTCGTACATAATGTGAAGCAATCAGAAGTCAGTCTGATTAACTCCATCAAATAAAAATGCACATTTTAAATAGTTAAAGTTTTATTTCTGTAACTGTTTTTTTATCATTGGTCTAAGAATATTAATGTTTAATGCTTAGCATATGTAATATATGATTATCATCATAAAAATAATGTTTATCATTATTATTAATTTAAATATAGAATTTATTTATAAGTCTTTAAAACTTTAATATTTGAAAATATCATTTTCCTGTTAGTCGTTATAATTTGTTATCTTTTCTTTCTTTTTTTCTTGATTCCGAGATTATTCCAGCAATTCCAATGCACAATTCAATTTTCAAATTATTGGCATGGATATTTAGTATCATGACAATAGCTAATATTCTGTGAAATGCGACAATTAAACACTTTACAATTAAAACTTTCTGTTAACTGAATAGTTTCAAAATCGGTATAGATGTGCAAATATGTAATCTTGATTGAACTATGGTTTCAAAAGTAATTACCTAACAGCCCTCTTCATCAGACGATAATGACAGCAGACATCTGTCCTAGTGAGCATAAAAGCCCCACAAGTGGCCCAGAGGTACGGACCTCTCAACTGGTAGACGGCAAGTGCTGGGTTCGAACCCAATCGCGGCTGTCGGCCTAACCGTTCGGAGTTATCGTGGTTTTCTTCGAACCTTGCGTAAATACGGGTTAGGTTCCCTTAAAAAGACCCCCACGAAGGGCACTCCCCCTGGTTCTATATCCTTAGTGTAGATAATCGGACGACAAAAAATACACCAAATACATCTAGTGAGCATAAAAAATGCTCAAGCATAAGATATTTTTATCCTAATCAAGATAACTTTTGTGTATATGTTATCACTACGTGTATATATCATCTCCTGTGTATATACAAGGGTCACTCTGAAATTTTTGAGATACAACTATTTAAAGTATTTGCGAAGTTATACTTACAAAATTTTAGGTGTGTTCAAAGTAGTCTCCTCCAGCATCAGTGCACTTTTGTAGACGAATTTTCTACAGATTAAATGAATATCAAGCCATTCATTTCTTGGAATAGATGAAAAAAATGCATTTATAGCCACATCAATCTCTTCCTTCTGAATAAAAATAACATCCACGTAAGTTTTTTTTTTTTTTTTTTTTTTTTTAGATTAAAGAATAACTAAAAGTCACACATAGGATCAGGTGAATATGGCGGATGTTCTATAATTTTAATTCTTTTTTATTTAAGAAACTCAACTGTTAATCCCACTGTATGTGAAGATGTATTGTCATGGTGAAGCATTAGTCCCCTAACATTCACTTCTTGTAGATTTTCTGGAAGACATTTAGTGGTATACCAGTCTTCTGTTACTGTCTTCTGTCCTTCCAACTTGATGGCTTTGACAAAAAAAAAAAAAAAAAAAAAAAAAGTATGTACGTTTTATCACTTGTTACAATTTTAGAAATGATGCGGTGGCCACCATCATTTAGCAATTTAAGAGTTTCTTTACTGATTCTAACATGCTCCTCCTTTTGGTGCTCAGTTTAGATTAAGGGGAACCCAACGGCAAACTACTTTTTTCATACAGTGTCTCACAAAAGTGATGGGACACTTGTGCTTTATAAAAAGTAACTGCAATAAAATAAATAAACAAACATGTGCAAAAAAATTTTGGGTGTGTTTCATATTTAAAGTTAGTAACAATTATTACATAACATACATTTTGTCAAAATATTAAAATATTAATTTAGTAAAAATACAATTGTTCAGAACGGAGCAAAAAATGGCTCACATAAGTGATGGGACACTTACTTTTCCATCAAATATTTATCCAAAAATTTTACTTTTTAAAAGGTTTTAATATTTTGTTGGATTTCCTTTTACTTTTAAAACATGATTTAATCTTTTTGGGATGGATTCGACTAATTTTTTTGTGATTTCTGGAGTGATTTTACCCCATTCTTCTTGATGCACCGATTTTAGTTGTTGTTTTGAAGAAATGGTGTGTTTGCGAATTCTTGATTCCAATTCTTGCCAAATATTCTCTATGGGATTTAAGTCTGGAGATTGTGGTGGTGTTTTTATTATTTCAGGACAGTTATATAGCAGCCAGAGTCTAACGTTCAGAGCAGTGTGCTTGGGGTCATTGTCCTGGTAGAATTTAAAATCGTTATGAAGGTTCAATTTTCGTGCTGAAGATTTCAAATTTTGCTTTAAGGGTGTATTCGAAAAAACGCTTTTCCACCTTCAGCAGCTCGAAATTTTCCGATACAATTTCAGACACATTTTTAAAAGTAGAATCATGAAACTTGCTGAGGGGATTCTTGAAGGGACGTATGAGGTGCCGAGTAAAGTCTTTTTACGCTCAATTCATTAGAATTTGATTTATAAGCAATTAACTTCTCTGGAAGACCCTTTTTTTCGTTCCCTTATCTCCCACTTCGGAAAAATCGGTCAAAATTGCCGTTTTTGATTGCTTTTTTTGCGATATTTTGTACACTTATCAAAGAATTGACCTTTACGGTACCTTGTGCACTTTCTAAATAAGAGAATATGCGAGTTTCACGTGTTTGAGAGCAAAAGAGAATTCAAAAATAAATCGGAAAACAAGCAGTTTGAATCGAAATACACCCTTAAAATATCAATATACTTGTACAGATCCATTATACTGTCAATAAAAACAAGATTACCAACTCCAGCGGACGACATACACCCCCGTACCACAACTCCTCCTCCACCATGTTTTACTGTTGGTACCAAGCTCTGTTTGCGAAATTCTTCCCTGGGTTTTCTCCACATCAAGATTCTACCGTCAGAACCAAATATATTAAATTTACTCTCATCAGCAAATATAACTTTATTCCAGTAATCAGAATTCTTATTTATGTTGGATTTTGCGAAAGCTAGTCTGAGTTTTCTATTCTTTTCACTTACGAAGAATTTTTTCCTGGCTACTCTACCGTGATATCCAGCAGATCGAATTACCCTTCTAATTGTCTCAGGATTAACAATTATTCCATATAATGCTTGTAAATCAGCAGCAACTTTTGAAGCACTATTTCTTGGATTTTTTTAATATTTCGAACGATAATTCGCTTTATTCCATTGGATAGCTTTGATGGTCGGCCAGGTCTTCTTTTATCCTGAATCATATGATTCTTTTTATATCGTTTAATGATATTGAAAACTGTTGAACGACTCAAGTTAACTGTTTCAGCAGTTTTTCTAATAGATTTTCCACGTTCAATATGCAAATTAATAACTAATTTTCGAATTTCAGGCGAAGTTTCTTTTCGTTTAGCATTCATGGCTACACAGAGCTAAAAAACACAAAAATTCCAAAATAAACTGGAGAGAAATACTGCAGACGATTTTATAAATTATTGCCAATTGCTTTTAAGTAAAAATAAAACCCCAAAAAATATTTTTATTGCTTATTTCAGACGATTTTTGTTGCATATATAATGGTGTCCCATCACTTATGTGAGCTATTTTTTGCTCCGTTCTAAACATTTGTATTTTTATTAAATTAATATTTTAATATTTTGACAAAATGTATGTTACGTAATAATCTTTACTAAATTTAAGTATGAAACACACCCACAAAAAAATGTGTACATGTTTTTTTTTAATTTATTTGATTAGTTTCCTTTTGTAAAGCACAAGTGTCTCATCACTTATGCGAGACACTGTAAGCAATTCTTCATGAATAATTTTGTGTATCATTTGATAGGTGCAGCTATTATCATCCATTAACATTTTTCATATGGCAGACACATTATCCGGGATTACTGCCGACGGCTGTCTTCCTGGTGTGTTCTTTATCTTGAAGAAAATTTCGACTTCTGGTAAATTCTTTAAAACATCTGAATACAGTATCACGAGCTGGAGATTCATTACCAAATGCTAATTTTAACTATTGAACGCATTCTTCTTGATTCAATCCTGCTTTAAAATTGTAGAAAATCATAGCGTGGAAATGTTCTCGCGTCAACTTCATTTTCTCGTCTGTTAAAAATTTATTCTACGCTAAACAAGTTGAAGTAAGTCAGTAAAAAATCGTCTGCTGTGTTAAAATACTTTGTATTTTAAAATTAACCATTATTTTTATTTTGTAAATTCTCGTCTGCGCGTATCTCAATAATTTCAGACTGACCCTCGTATCTGTAGAATTACAGTGTCTCACAAAAGTGATGGGACACTTGTGCTTTATAAAAAGAAACTGTAATAGAATAAATAAACAAACATGTGCAAAAATTTTTTGGGTGTGTTTCATATTTAAAGTTAGTAACAATTATTACATAACATACATTTTGTCAAAATATTAAAATATTAATTTAGTAAAAATACAGTTGTTCAGAACGGAGCAAAATATGGCTCACATAAGTGATGGGACACTTACTTTTCCATCAAATATTTATCCAAAAATTTTACTTTTTAAAAGGTTTTAATATTTTGTTGGATTTCCTTTTACTTTTAAAACATGATTTAATCTTTTTGGGATGGATTCGACTAATTTTTTTGTAATTTCTGGAGTGATTTTACCTCATTCTTCTTGAAGCACCGAATTTAGTTGTTGTTTTGAAGAAATGGTGTGTTTGCGAATTCTTGATTCCAATTCTTGCCAAATATTCTCTATGGGATTTAAGTCTGGAGATTATGGTGGTGTTTTTATTATTTCAGGACAGTTATATAGCAGCCAGAGTCTAACGTTCAGAGCAGTGTGTTTGGGGTCATTGTCCTGGTAGAATTTAAAATCGTTATGAAGGTTCAATTTTCGTGCTGAAGATTTCAAATTTTGCTTTAAAATATCAATATACTTGTTCTGATCCATTATACTGTCAATAAAAACAAAATTACCAACTCCAGCGGACGACATACACCCACCCCCATTACATAACTCCTCCTCCACCATGTTTTACTGTTGGTACCAAGTTCTGTTTGCGAAATTCTTCCCTGGGTTTTCTCCACACCAAGATTCTACCGTCAGAACCAAATATATTAAATTTACTCTCATCAGCAAATATAACTTTATTCCAGTAATCAGAATTCTTATTTATGTTGGATTTTGCGAAAGCTAGTCTGAGTTTTCTATTCTTTTCACTTACGAAGAATTTTTTCCTGGCTACTCTACCGTGATATCCAGCAGATCGAATTACCCTTCTAATAGTCTCAGGATTAACAATTATTCCATATAATGCTTGTAAATCAGCAGCAACTTTTGAAGCACTATTTCTTGGATTTTTTTTAATATTTCGAACGATAATTCGCTTTATTCCATTGGATAGCTTTGATGGTAGGCCAGGTCTTCTTTTATCCTGAATCATATGATTCTTTTTATATCGTTTAATGATATTGAAAACTGTTGAACGACTCAAGTTAACTGTTTCAGCAGTTTTTCTAATAGATTTTCCACGTTCAATATGCAAATTAATAACTAATTTTCGAATTTCAGGCGAAGTTTCTTTTCGTTAAGCATTATCATGGTTACACAGAGCTAAAAAACACAAAAATTCCAAAACAAACTGGAGAGAAATACTGCAGACGATTTTATAAATTATTGCCAATTGCTTTTAAGTAAAAATAAAACCCCAAAAAATATTTTTATTGCTTATTTCAGACGATTTTTGTTGCATATATAATGGTGTCCCATCACTTATGTGAGCTATTTTTTGCTCCGTTCTAAACATTTGTATTTTTATTAAATTAATATTTTAATATTTTGACAAAATGTATGTTATGTAATAATCTTTACTAAATTTAAGTATGAAACACACCCACAAAAAAATGTGTACATGTTTTTTTAATTTATTTGTTTAGTTTCCTTTTGTAAAGCACAAGTGTCCCATCACTTATGTGAGACACTGTAGGTGCAGCTATTATCATCCATTAACATTTTTCATATGGCAGACACATTATCCGGGATTACTGCCAACGGCTGTCTTCCTGGTGTGTTCTTTATCTTGAAGAAAATTTCGACTTCTGGTAAATTCTTTAAAACATCTGAATACAGTAGCACGAGCTGGAGATCCATTACCAAATGCTAATTTTAACCATTAACGCATTCTTCTTGATTTAATCCTGCTTTAAAATCGTAGAAAATCATAGCGCGAAAATGTTCTCGCGTCAACTTCATTTTCTCTTTTGTTTAAAATTTATTCTACGCTAAACAAGTTGAAGTAAGTCAGTAAAAACTCGTCTGCTGTGTTAAAATACTTTGTATTTTAAAATTAAACCATTATTTTTATTTTGTAAATTCTCGTCTGCGCATATCTCAATAATTCCAGACTAATCCTCGTATCTGTAGAATTATATTAATTTAAATAATGCTTCTGTTGCAGTGAAAATCTGCAGCTTAGTGAACGGATGCAGTCGGCGCTCGTTAATTCGAACACGTTGGGACTACAAGAAATGTTCGAATTATCCAGAGCTCGAATTATGAAAAGTATGAGAGGAAAACATGTTTAAAGAAGTACTATTACAAAAGCATTAATGTTATAGTATTTTTTAAAATTTATTTCGGATGTCATCATTAGAATATGACTTAATATTAAATTAAAAGATATGTAATATATGATTATCATCATAAAATAATGTTTATCATTATTATTAATTTAAATATAGAATTTATTTATAAGTCTTTAAAACTTTAATATTTGAAAATATCATTTTCCTGTTAGTCGTTATAATTTGTTATCTTTTCTTTCTTTTTTTCTTGATTCCGAGATTATTCCAGCAATTCCAATGCACAATTCAATTTTCAAATTATTGGCATGGATATTTAGTATCATGACAATAGCTAATATTCTGTGAAATGCGACAATTAAACACTTTACAATTAAAACTTTCTGTTAACTGAATAGTTTCAAAATCGGTATAGATGTGCAAATATGTAATCTTGATTGAACTATGGTTTCAAAAGTAATTACCTAACAGCCCTCTTCATCAGACGATAATGACAGCAGACATCTGTCCTAGTGAGCATAAAAGCCCCACAAGTGGCCCAGAGGTACGGACCTCTCAACTGGTAGACGGCAAGTGCTGGGTTCGAACCCAATCGCGGCTGTCGGCCTAACCGTTCGGAGTTATCGTGGTTTTCTTCGAACCTTGCGTAAATACGGGTTAGGTTCCCTTAAAAAGACCCCCACGAAGGGCACTCCCCCTGGTTCTATATCCTTAGTGTAGATAATCGGACGACAAAAAATACACCAAATACATCTAGTGAGCATAAAAAATGCTCAAGCATAAGATATTTTTATCCTAATCAAGATAACTTTTGTGTATATGTTATCACTACGTGTATATATCATCTCCTGTGTATATACAAGGGTCACTCTGAAATTTTTGAGATACAACTATTTAAAGTATTTGCGAAGTTATACTTACAAAATTTTAGGTGTGTTCAAAGTAGTCTCCTCCAGCATCAGTGCACTTTTGTAGACGAATTTTCTACAGATTAAATGAATATCAAGCCATTCATTTCTTGGAATAGATGAAAAAAATGCATTTATAGCCACATCAATCTCTTCCTTCTGAATAAAAATAACATCCACGTAAGTTTTTTTTTTTTTTTTTTTTTTTTTAGATTAAAGAATAACTAAAAGTCACACATAGGATCAGGTGAATATGGCGGATGTTCTATAATTTTAATTCTTTTTTATTTAAGAAACTCAACTGTTAATCCCACTGTATGTGAAGATGTATTGTCATGGTGAAGCATTAGTCCCCTAACATTCACTTCTTGTAGATTTTCTGGAAGACATTTAGTGGTATACCAGTCTTCTGTTACTGTCTTCTGTCCTTCCAACTTGATGGCTTTGACAAAAAAAAAAAAAAAAAAAAAAAAAAGTATGTACGTTTTATCACTTGTTACAATTTTAGAAATGATGCGGTGGCCACCATCATTTAGCAATTTAAGAGTTTCTTTACTGATTCTAACATGCTCCTCCTTTTGGTGCTCAGTTTAGATTAAGGGGAACCCAACGGCAAACTACTTTTTTCATACAGTGTCTCACAAAAGTGATGGGACACTTGTGCTTTATAAAAAGTAACTGCAATAAAATAAATAAACAAACATGTGCAAAAAAATTTTGGGTGTGTTTCATATTTAAAGTTAGTAACAATTATTACATAACATACATTTTGTCAAAATATTAAAATATTAATTTAGTAAAAATACAATTGTTCAGAACGGAGCAAAAAATGGCTCACATAAGTGATGGGACACTTACTTTTCCATCAAATATTTATCCAAAAATTTTACTTTTTAAAAGGTTTTAATATTTTGTTGGATTTCCTTTTACTTTTAAAACATGATTTAATCTTTTTGGGATGGATTCGACTAATTTTTTTGTGATTTCTGGAGTGATTTTACCCCATTCTTCTTGATGCACCGATTTTAGTTGTTGTTTTGAAGAAATGGTGTGTTTGCGAATTCTTGATTCCAATTCTTGCCAAATATTCTCTATGGGATTTAAGTCTGGAGATTGTGGTGGTGTTTTTATTATTTCAGGACAGTTATATAGCAGCCAGAGTCTAACGTTCAGAGCAGTGTGCTTGGGGTCATTGTCCTGGTAGAATTTAAAATCGTTATGAAGGTTCAATTTTCGTGCTGAAGATTTCAAATTTTGCTTTAAAATATCAATATACTTGTTCTGATCCATTATACTGTCAATAAAAACAAAATTACCAACTCCAGCGGACGACATACACCCACCCCCATTACATAACTCCTCCTCCACCATGTTTTACTGTTGGTACCAAGTTCTGTTTGCGAAATTCTTCCCTGGGTTTTCTCCACACCAAGATTCTACCGTCAGAACCAAATATATTAAATTTACTCTCATCAGCAAATATAACTTTATTCCAGTAATCAGAATTCTTATTTATGTTGGATTTTGCGAAAGCTAGTCTGAGTTTTCTATTCTTTTCACTTACGAAGAATTTTTTCCTGGCTACTCTACCGTGATATCCAGCAGATCGAATTACCCTTCTAATAGTCTCAGGATTAACAATTATTCCATATAATGCTTGTAAATCAGCAGCAACTTTTGAAGCACTATTTCTTGGATTTTTTTTAATATTTCGAACGATAATTCGCTTTATTCCATTGGATAGCTTTGATGGTAGGCCAGGTCTTCTTTTATCCTGAATCATATGATTCTTTTTATATCGTTTAATGATATTGAAAACTGTTGAACGACTCAAGTTAACTGTTTCAGCAGTTTTTCTAATAGATTTTCCACGTTCAATATGCAAATTAATAACTAATTTTCGAATTTCAGGCGAAGTTTCTTTTCGTTAAGCATTATCATGGCTACACAGAGCTAAAAAACACAAAAATTCCAAAACAAACTGGAGAGAAATACTGCAGACGATTTTATAAATTATTGCCAATTGCTTTTAAGTAAAAATAAAACCCCAAAAAATATTTTTATTGCTTATTTCAGACGATTTTTGTTGCATATATAATGGTGTCCCATCACTTATGTGAGCTATTTTTTGCTCCGTTCTAAACATTTGTATTTTTATTAAATTAATATTTTAATATTTTGACAAAATGTATGTTATGTAATAATCTTTACTAAATTTAAGTATGAAACACACCCACAAAAAAATGTGTACATGTTTTTTTAATTTATTTGTTTAGTTTCCTTTTGTAAAGCACAAGTGTCCCATCACTTATGTGAGACACTGTAGGTGCAGCTATTATCATCCATTAACATTTTTCATATGGCAGACACATTATCCGGGATTACTGCCAACGGCTGTCTTCCTGGTGTGTTCTTTATCTTGAAGAAAATTTCGACTTCTGGTAAATTCTTTAAAACATCTGAATACAGTAGCACGAGCTGGAGATCCATTACCAAATGCTAATTTTAACCATTAACGCATTCTTCTTGATTTAATCCTGCTTTAAAATCGTAGAAAATCATAGCGCGAAAATGTTCTCGCGTCAACTTCATTTTCTCTTTTGTTTAAAATTTATTCTACGCTAAACAAGTTGAAGTAAGTCAGTAAAAACTCGTCTGCTGTGTTAAAATACTTTGTATTTTAAAATTAAACCATTATTTTTATTTTGTAAATTCTCGTCTGCGCATATCTCAATAATTCCAGACTAATCCTCGTATCTGTAGAATTATATTAATTTAAATAATGCTTCTGTTGCAGTGAAAATCTGCAGCTTAGTGAACGGATGCAGTCGGCGCTCGTTAATTCGAACACGTTGGGACTACAAGAAATGTTCGAATTATCCAGAGCTCGAATTATGAAAAGTATGAGAGGAAAACATGTTTAAAGAAGTACTATTACAAAAGCATTAATGTTATAGTATTTTTTAAAATTTATTTCGGATGTCATCATTAGAATATGACTTAATATTAAATTAAAAGATATAAATACATAACTAATTAAAGGATTAGGGACAAGCACAACGGAAGAAGGGGGTGAAGGTGTTATTGATGGAAATAGGGAACATTAAGAGAGTGGAAATCAAATGTACGGGATTGTAGCGCGTGTAAAAACTATAAAGATAGCAAAAGATATATATATATATTTATTATTAATTTCAAAACAAATGAAACTTTTTCCCTCATAATATGAGTCAAGCTGAAAAGCTAATAAAAAAGTCAACAAAATTCGACCGTGAGTATTATTATAAAAATAAAATAATTGTAAAAAAAAAAATAATTGCTTGTGTAAATTAATTAAGGATAGCAAAATAAATTCAATGTAGTAACCGAAGAAACAAATATTTAATGTATTATGCACCCACATATGAGTTTAATGATTGCAAATATCCCATTATTCCTTGACGACATCATTCATTTTTAGCACAATTAGGGTTTGTTTTTGTACAATTCATCTTCATTCGTAATTCTGAGTCCTGATGCTGAAGAAAATGCCTTTCTTTTATATAAACTCGTGTTCTAGTTCTCCCCATAAGTTATCGATAGGATCAAAATCAGGATTTCTGACCGGCCATTGCACAACTTTAATATTTTTCTTATAGAACTAAAATTTTATCCCACGACTTGTGTGGATAGGTGCATTATCTCTTTGTTATATCCATTTTTTTTCCCTCTCAGAAGTGTTGCAACAAATGAAAGATGGTCAAAAAGAGTTTGTATGTGTGTCTTTGAATTAAATTATCCTGAAAGATATATAAGTGACACCACGTCTTTGAACGAAAAGTAGTTTCGTGTTGCATTGAATCTGACACCTAACTGCTGTTTTAATACAAATCTCTGTTACTTTTCTTAAATCAATTTAATAAATTTTATCCGATGAAAAGAAATGAAACTTAAATGGTCCTGATGACTAGAAATAATATTGCGATGATTTAAAAAAAGGAAAAGAGATTTCATTAAGGCATCAGTTAGGTGGTGGATTTATTGAACACATAGGGCTGCTTTTCATTCAACAATGTGGTGTCACTTGTTTATCTTCCAGGAAAATTTAATTCAAAGACACATACACAAACTCTTTCTGACTATCTTTCATTTGTTGCAACACATCTGGCAAGAAAAAAAAATCGGATATAACAGCGAGATAATGCGCCTATCCACACAAGTTGTGAGAAAAACTTTAGTTCTAAAAGAAAAATAGTGAAGCTTTGCAATGACTGCTCATAAATCTTGATTTTAATCCTATCGATAACTTATGGAGATACCTAGTAAGGTGATTTTATAAAAATGGAAGGCATTTTTTTTTTCAGAATCGGAACTCCGATCTACAATCGAAGATGGATAGTGCAAAAACAACACCGAACTGCGTCAAAAATTAAGGATGTAAGGAATGATGGAATATTTGCAATCCTTAAACTCTTAGGTGAGTGCATAATACATTAAATTTTTGTTTCTTTGGTTACTATATTACATTTATTTTGGTTTCCATAACGTTTTTACACAGGCAAAAATAATGTTTTTTGTAAATTTTCATAATAAAATAATCACAGTTGAATTTTGTTAATTTTTTATTAGTTATCCAGCTTGATGGTACATATTATAAGAGAAAAAAAATATTTGTTTTGAAATTTATAAAAAAAAAAAAAATTAATATTTTTCGCTGTCTTTTTAGTAAGGGTTGGGTTTCTGACGCCAGAAACTGGTTTTTGACATGACAAGTGTCAAAAACTGGTTTAAACCTTCAAAATCTGGTTTAAACCGTCAAAAACTGGCTTAAACCGTCAAAAACATGTAATGCGCTTTAAGACATTTTAAGAACAAGAGGGAAACATTAAACAAGTCTTAATAATTTGAGTAATTTTTTATTTAAAATTAATTACTGTAAATTAATAATCACAAAAAAATTAAATTACTTTAATTGCAATAAAACATTTTTGTTTTTTAGAATGCTCAAACAGAAGAAAATGGTTTTGTACAGTTAATAATCTGGATCAGTTTTACGCCGCAGTCTATAGCACATAATCAATTACTCACATTTATTTACACTCAAACGATTTCTGAATTTAGAGTGTATGAAGCCAAAGTTAGAAAATACTATCTCAATTGATGCTGAGCTAGCAGGGCTTTGTAACAAAAGCATTGCTAGTTGAGCAAGTTTGGAAACAGGCCAATTTTTCGAATTAATGACAGATAATTTTTTTTTCTTTTTTTCTTTTTTTCTTTTTTTTTTTTTTTTTTTTTTTTTTTTTTTCCGGAAATGATAATGCACAATACAGAAATAGTGAATATTTAATATTATGTCTAATGTTGTATATGTATGACAGATATTTAATGTGAAATTTTACAGATCAGTGTAGTATTTGAAGTTTCTGACGAGGTTTTTGACAAGAGGTTTTAGACATGACGGTTTAAACCGGATAAAACCGCACACTGTCAAAAACTTGCCAATCCTGTTTTAGTATTTACACGCACTGTATATGTATGCTAATTCAGAACATTTCTGACAAAAATGAAAGAAGGAAACCTATATCAAGGATCTAGAGTCCATGAGAAAATACGGAAAAACAAAAAATCGAATTCTCGTTAGTTCGAATTAAACGAAGTCAAGAAAAAATGCGTTTGAATAAATAAAAATTTTTAACGATAATCTGCCAGTGAAAATTTCGGGGCTTCATATTTAGTTTGAATTAAGCGAATATTCGATTTATCCGATTTCGAATTAACGAGAGCCGACTGTATATCAGTTCACGGCGGTTAGAAAGTACCAGCAAGGAAAAGGATAAAATTGTAATGTTGTTCTCTCTGTAAATTAAAAAATATATATATTTATTTTATCAATAAGATATAATTTTTTTAATTACATATTGATATATAAGTTTCCAAAATATTAAACGTAACTTAATTTTTAACAAGTAAGAAAAAACATGCGTTAAGCATAGATTATGAAGCACTTTCCAACACTTAATGAAATCTTTAACAAAACTTTGTTATTTAGGGAAATAATAGTGTATACCCAAATATGTATTCCAGTACTTTTGAACAGCTCTGTATTTCATGTCAGTTGATATAATGGGAAAATTTAGTTTAACAAGAAGATAAGAAAATATATAAAATATAAAATATTTAAGAAAATTTCCAGTAGCTTGTCTTTTTCAGCAATTCATACTATTAGATGGAAACATATTTGAATACTTTTGTTCAGCCCTGTAGTTTACATTGTATCTTTATTACTCGTCAGCATTGGCCTAAAATTTATTGTAAACTAAAACCCTTTTAAAACAACTGAAATCACATTCTCATAAATTATCATCCATAGGCGTCCATGTACCGAATTCTTTGCGTGGCCCTGTATATCATTTTATCTATATTCTGCAAACATTTCTCAGTAAGTTGAATGAAGCTCAGCGTAAAAATGCATAGCTTATTAAAGAACCACGTTTAAATAATTTACGCTCATATTCAGTAACGTTGGTGAGCTCTTTTGGGTAGCCCTGTATATCAACTATAACATTTATACACACCTTATAATGTGCATATATTTAGCGAAATATAAACGCGCATATCATAATTAAAATGCATTTCATCCCTCCATCAGCCATCATCGGATACATATACGGTGCTTCGGAAAGAATATACTATTTGAAATCTTTTGTGTGACCCTGTAAATGCTATGCACTTCATATTATGCAAGACAGTAGCGTATAATTTATATTAAGCTTCAGTGACATATATCAATTTTATTATACATGAAAAAGCTTAATATATTTAAAATATGTCACACACAATTCCCCCTTTTACCATTATCTAATGGAATTCTTTTGTGTGGCCCTGTAAATGAATAATAGCTACATTTTCACCTTATATTTTATAGAATGCATATTTTAATATGTTTGATAGGGTATAACATCTTTAAAATTCCTTTGAAACGATTTTCCCCATAGGCCGTAATGTAATGGGAAACCTTTGATTCGCCCTGTAGATAAACTAATCATGGTAGAAGCTTCATTTTCGATAGGATTTGTGCTAGGGTAAACGTCAATAACGTTTTAAAATTTCATGACAATCCGAGTATATTAACAATTTTCCCCCATGGACCGTAATGTAATGAAAAACTTTTGATTCGCCCTGTAGATAAACTAATCATGGTAGAAACTTCATTTTCAATAGGGTTCGTGCTAGGGTAAACGTCATTAACGTCCTAAAATTTCATGGCAATCCGAGTATATTAATGATTTTTCTCCATAGGCCGTAATGTAATGGAAAACTTTTGATTCTCTCTGTAGATAAACTAATCAGGGTACATACTTCATTTTTAATAGGGTTCGTGCTAGGGTAAACCTCAATAACGTATAAAAATTTTATAGCAATCCGAGTATATTTACGGGAGTTAGAGCGCGGACAGACGGCCAGACAAACCGAATGCATAAGCACTTTTCAACTTTGTTGGAAAGTGCTAAAAATTGGATTATATATGCAAAATTAGATTAATTTAATAATGCTAGTATTGCAATGAGACCTTCCGCTTAGTGAACGGATGTATCAATTCGCGACGGTGAGAAGAGTCACCAGAAACGTTTTTATAAAATTTTCTTTTATGTATAGATAGTTTATTTGGTAACCAAATTCTCCTTTCTTATTTTGTACATATTAATTGAATGTTCCTAGTGCGTTTATGTGTAAGATCGGAAATTTATTTTTCTTAATTTACATGAATAAACCTCTAATACATATTCTTTTATAACATTCTTTGAAGATTTTAGAAAAAAATGCATAGATCTGCATTATTCGACAGCCTAAAATTGAAATTGAACAACAGGATATTAAGACAATAAAAATAACGCACACAAAAGTGGTGGTTGTGAGATTATTTATTTGGCTATTGCTTGGTAGTTACAATTCTATTTTCAATATGATTCATTTGAGAAAGAAATTCTGTGATTATTATTGAAAAAGAGGTTTAGACAGTTATTGTACATTAGATTTGCAATGAGTTTAAATCCTTTTGATTACTTATCTTCATCTGATGAAGCTGATGGATATTGATATACTTTGAATCTTTACGTAAAATGCTTTGCGCTATTGATGCAAGAAAATTTTCCGAAGAATTTTCTCAATTTACGGAACTTTTTCTTCTTTTTCAAATTTTGAGATGTTACACAAGCTTGTTCTGATTCAATGATATTTTCTGTTATCTTTGGATTACTTGGTTGTGATTCACTGATATTTTCTTCTACCTTGATGTCAACTGGTTCTCATACTTTGATATTTTCTGTTAAACCTGTTTCTATTTCACTGACATTTTCTGTTGTTTGTGTATGAATAGCTTCCTCTTCTATGGACTCCCTGAGAACTTCGGCTGTTACTGGGTAAGGAAGCCATTCAAAAAGAGTTGGTAAGTATCCTACTTTTGGCAACTTTCGGATTTTAGGGTGGCCACGAGGACGACCTCTATTCAGTGCAGCGATGTAAATTTCTTCTTTTTTTCTCAAATCCTGTTCTTCGTTGGCAAAATTTTCCTGATTTCGAAATTCAAAATATGGTGAATCTTCTACTTGATTTGTGGCACTTCTATTTTCTCGAGGAACATCTGATATTTGGCAACTATTATTGAGTGAAATGTAAGAAGGTATAGGTGAATACCAAATGCTATTGAATCTATTGTCAGGTAAGTCTAACTCCCACAATACACCTCGTCCAGCTGAGGTGGTAATCGCCGGACTGGAACAACTTGGACAAGTGTCATCGTCATCTGTCTGATGATATTCGTCAAGTCCTAATAAAAATCGCCTGAGAAATCTGTTATAAACAAGATAACTCAAGATAAAAGCACCTAAGAACAGTAAAAACGCCATCCTTAGATCAGGGTCTATAATAAGACTAAAGAAAAATTTTAAGTTTTCATTGTTATTAAGAGTGTGCATTGTTGTAAATGTATTCATTGTTGATTAAATGCATTATCAACAACGTTACTTTAAATGTCTTAATCAACAATGTTACTTTAAATGTTAAACTAACAATTTACTTACTGCATTTAATCAACAATATACATTTCTTACAACAATGAATATTCTAAATAACAATGAAAACCTAAAAATGTTCTTTAGTCTCATTATAGACCCTGATCTAAGGATGGCGTTTTTACTGTTCTTAGGTGCTTTTATCTTGAGTTATCTTGTTTATAACAGATTTCTCAGGCGATTTTTATTAGGACTTGACGAATATCATCAGACAGATGACGATGACTCTTGTCCAAGTTGTTCCAGTCCGGCGATTACCACCTCAGCTGGACGAGGTGTATTGTGGGAGTTAGACTTACCCGACAATAGATTCAATAGCATTTGGTATTCACCTATACCTTCTTACATTTCACTCAATAATAGTTGCAAAATATCAGATGTTCCTCAAGAAAACAGAAGTGCCGCAAATCAAGTAGAAGATTCACCATACTTTGAATTTCAAAATCAGGAAAATTTTGTCAACGAAGAACAGGATTTGAGAAAAAAAGAAGAAATTTACATCGCTGCATTAAATAGAGGTCGTCCTCGCGGCCACCCAAAAATCCGAAAGTTGCCAAAAGTAGGATACTTACCCACTCTTTTTGAATGGCTTCCCTACCCGGTAACAGCTGAAGTTCTCAGGAAGTCCATAGAAGAGGAATTTGTTCATACACAACCAACAGAAAATGCCAGTGAAATAGAAACCATTCAAGCAGATTTAACAGAAAATATCAAAGTATCAGAACCAGTTGACATCAAGTTAATAGAAAATATCAGTGAATCACAATCAAGTCATCCAAAGACAACAGAAAATATCAGTGAAACGGAACCAGTTTGTACAACACCTCAAGTTTTAAAAAAGAAGAAAAAGTTCCGGAAACTGAGAAAATTCTTCGGAAAATTTTCTTGCATCAATAGCTCAAAACATTTTACGTAAATAAAATCGTAAGATTCACAGTATATCAATATCAATCGGCTTTATCAGATGAAGATAAGTAATCAAAAGGATTTAAACTCATTGCAAATCTAATGCCCAATAACTGTCTAAACCTCTTTTTCAATAATAAGTATAAAATTTCTTTCTCAAATGAATCATATTGAAAATAGAATTGTAACCACCAAAGCAATAGCCAAATAAATAATCTTACAATCACCACTTTTGTGCGTTATTTTTATTGTCTTAATATCATGTTGTTCAATTTCAATTTTAGGCTGTCGAATAATGCAGATCTATGCATTTTTTCTAAAATCTTCAAAGAATGTCATAAAAGAATATGTATTAGAGGTTTATTCATGTAAATTAAGAAAAATAAATTTCCGATCTTACAGATAAACGCACCAGGAACATTCAATTAATATGTACAAAATAAGAAAGGAGAATTTGTTACCAAATAAACTATCTATATATAAAAGAAAATTTTGTAAAAATGTTTCTGGTGACTCTTTTAAGCCTTCTCACCGCTGCGAACTGATATATCCGTTCACCAATGGCGCCAACTTATATGGGCCTACGGAGCCCAAGCCCACCCATTAATTGACTCTTTTAGCTCATCTGATTTCCATTATTCCATTTTAACGGGTCAGGTAACCTTTGATCTAATAAAATGCATGAAATTGTAACCTCTGTAAGAATTTCAGTCTCTCTATATCTAATTGTATTTTATTTATAGAATTTAAACATACATTAATAAATGTTCTTTTTACCAATTAAAGTAGTTAAAAAAAGTATACACATATAAAAAGTTTTTTAATTTATTTTTAAAGATCGTACATTTTCTGCGAAAGAATTATTCTTGCATGCATTGCGCGCATGATTTTCCAAATTTGAATGGGTAAAATAAACTAAGATTTTTTTTAAAAATGAGTATAGATATAATATGTTTCCAAAATGATCTACAATGAACAAAGTAAATAAAATTTTTAGATCCAGAGGTAAAATAAAATATTTAAAGAAATTCGAAATATCAGGATTTTTTAAATAAAAAAATAGTGGTGAATTCTAAACTTTTAACTTGAGAAACATAATAATAGGTCATTTTGTGCTTGTATACGTTTAATATATTCAGTAAAAATTTTTAGAAATTCTAGGATATCGTTTTTCAGAAATCGTGCGCGCAGTAATAAAAATGCCTGTTTTGAGAAAATTGACTTTAAAGATTAAATCACCCATTGATCATGAAGGAAAAGCTCAAATTGTTTCAGACATAACTTCTCTTCTAATGCGAATTTTTGTATGTAGTTTGTTTTTAAATGTTTCTAAAGAATCCTATTTAATTATAAGATACTTTTTGAAATTCAATTTTTAGATTCTTTAAAGAATAACCTTCAAAGGATACTTGGTTACTTTTCTTTTAAATACTAAAGCATCGTAAAATGTACAGAGTGAATCAGTACTGTTTTATTTAGAGTTTTAATCTTTAATGCATCAGTTCTGCATTAAGTACCGTTGACTTTGCAAAACTGGCAAATAAATGAAACGAACTTGGTTATAGATTAGGTATTTGTGATGTTACAAAAGGTTGATAATTTGTAACTGAAAAAAATTTAAAATTTCTTCTCTATTTTCATGTATTACTTATTATAATATGTATAATAGTTTTTAAAAACATAAATTTTTAAAATTTAGGTCATTCACTTGTGCTAACTTTGTAAATTGAATATCCTAACTTTCCCATCCACCTGATTACCAACCAATAAAACAAAATACCTGTGATAATTTACCCTACAATGGTTGAACCCACCCAATATTTTTCAAAAGTTGCCGCCACTGCCGTTCACTAAGCTGTAGGTTTCACTGCAATAGAAGTAATATTTAAATTAATATAATTTTACAAATATAATACAGTTTTAAAACATTAAGTTATGATTAATACACTGTTAAAACTAATTTAACCACATTCCACCTTTTAGGGGTGAAAGGCTTGTCTCACTGGTGATACCCTTAAAGGAACCAGAATGGCACATTTAATTAGGGTGAAAAGATGGCACCCTTAATCCAGAGTGCCCAATAATTAAAAAATAAAAAATATACAAACCGACTTTCGGCCCTCGAAGGATTCGAACCCACAACGTCTGATTGCAAGCTCAGCGCTCTAACCGCTAGGCCATCGAGCTCACCTTCAAAGTCTCCCTGACATGTTCAAATGTCCTGAAATTCAAAGGTTGTTTTATATAAAAAAGCTCGCTAAAAGTTAGACATCAGAAGTTCTAAACGAAATTGGGATAGCGCATAGCTGTGATAGTCATCGCAGGAAGAAACTGAGTTGCAGGGCAAAGATACACATGCGCAAATGACTAAGGGGTGAAAATCTTCCAATGGTATGCATTGCACGGCACTCTAATTTGCGTGAATCCCCCAATGAGAGATCAAATGGTACCTTAAACACATTTTCAAGTCCGCGGGTGTCAAATGGTAACACCTTTTCACCCCTGGGCGCCAAATGCAACTGGTTTGTCACCTTTATTTTTAACAGTGTACTCTGAAGGCTTATATTCCTATCCGTAATATATATATTTTTAAGATTACATTGGAAAAATATTTTTTAGTATAATTTTAAAACAATTACAGAGAAAAATCTCAAATACTAATACGCGGATTTTCATCATATTTCAGATTCCGTTAGAATTTGAAATAAGCTGTTGCAGATTAGATTTTAGTGTAAATTGCCCAACAGGTGCCGCTGCTGTGTTTCATTTTTCTGGAAGCATTAACATATATGAGATAGAAGAAAGTTTTGTGATTGTTATATCTGACTAGTTTTGAATTGGCGATGCCCAAAATAACGATAAAATAGGAAATTTCGTTGCCTTCCACATTTTGAGTTTCCGATTTTTAAGATCTACAGAATCCAAAATAAATCAAAAACTGTAAAATTAATTCAAAATTTGCACTTATTTTATTTATAATTATTTCGTATTTTATTATTTGAATCTACAGAATCCTAATTATTTCCAAAATGGGTCCGGGACTTTATAAACACCCTGTATTGTAACTTTTTTTTTTTTCTACCAAAACAGTGTAATTTGGTTGTGCATATTATTAAAATGTATTTTTTTATTATTATTTGGACATTAATATAAAGCAGGCGATCTAAGTACCAATTTAACAATGTAATCATAGAATTAAATTCAGTAAAATCTGCACAGATGGAAGTACAAAAGATTGGGAAAAAGTTTCATTTTTGACATATTCCGTTTACAAAGATTTTTCTGCATTAGCTTTAAGTTTATCACCTGATGGTACGCAGAAGTATGAGTTTCTATTTAGCGGTACGTCAGTCTGAAAGTTTGAAAACCCCTGGTTTAAAAGAAAAAAAACAAAACAAAACAAAAAAAAGTTTAAAACATCGTAATTTTTGAAGCTGTATAATTAAAGTAGATTTATGAAAATATTTCTATATCATTGTATTAAAAATTCCAAATGCAAATTCACTGTCAAATCCAGGAGTTACTTTCTGATGCATTTATTAATTCATTTTTTTTCCGGAAATGCATAAAATTAGCAAGGGTTTTTAATTAGAAACAATGTAATTGAATGGCGTTATCCACGTCTTGATACAAGCAATTTAAGAAAATACTGTCAAATATAGCGTTTTGAATAGAATTTACGTAAGCGACAGCATGGAAGGGAGAAATATGGGCAACCATTTGACTAGAATCTCCTAAATCTCAACAAGTTTATACAAGTATCTTATTTACCAAAAATGAAAAACGTTATTCGATTCAAAATCTCTTCAGTAGTCAGGCTTGTCAATTTTATACTTTACAGTTAAAAATTAGTCAGAAAATGTGTGAAATTTTCGCGTTGTCGAGAAGTGAATTTAAAAACCACCAAGAAGTATATATCCAAAGATTACGTTGCCATAACTTCTTTATCGCTATTAATAATTTTACAAATGACGTTGTCTGCCCTACACATCTTGAGAACAATTAAGTCTAGTTTCGCTCCAGCACGTCTATATGTGAAAAAACAATGCAAGTCTGATCTCGGCCCGGCAAGAGTTTGCTAAAAAAATATTAAGCCCGTGTTACACACTATGTAATTGTCCAATGCCGATCTCTACGCTGTACAAGTTACATTTCTGTATCGATGTTATCAAACTAGTATCGGCTCGTAGTGCATATTTATAAAAAATATTCGTTAAAGCCATATTCATTGAAAATAGCTCATATTGTGTCGTTTCAGCCGAAAACTTCAAAACGGGCCGGTAGACCCGCTAAATTTTTTTATCGGCTCCGGCCCTACCTGTTGAAAAAGTGCCGGGCCAGAAATTCTGCCGAGCCAGGTACTAGCCGCGGGTCAGACCTGGGACCGTGTAGGCTTCTAAGACATACAGATTGACAGACACACAGACAAACATATTGTAAAAACATGTTTTTTGGAATCTCTGAGCTAAAAAGTTTAAATCCGAAATTCTAAAATTTTCGCAAATCCAATACTTTTTTCTTGTAAAGATAGAAACAAGTTGGATATTGCAAGTGAACGTAGCAAATGAGGTGCTTTCGTACGATAACGAAGTTTTAAAAATATTCAGATCTTGCTGATATAGTAGAGCGTACTCCGGATACAGTATAGTAGTCGAAATCTTTACGTTTCTATATATATGCAGGAAGTAATTTTTATTACATCTCAGCAACGTATATCTTATTCATAAAATGTGAAATAGTTGAATATAATTAAAACGCGTCCCAAACAATGTTTCCCAGTATAGCATTATGTAGTGGAATACTTTTGTATGGCCCTGTAATTTAATAATACAAATTATTTGCATCGCAGATTATACAGAATGCATATTTTAGTATATATTTCATAGATTCATGCCAATTCTATTATGTTCGAATGAATGTAACATCATTAAAATGCATTTGAAACTTTTTCCCAAATAACCGTAATGTAATGGAATACTTTTGATTGTCCCTGTAAAGGATTTATGCATCCGACTTTCATAACATTTGAAATGACTCAACAAAATTACGCAATAATTATATGTTTTAAATTTCAAACGATTAAAATGCATTTGAAATTTTTTTCCCCGTTGACCGCAATGTAACGGAATCATTTTGATTTTCCCTGTAATTGATCTATGCATCCGATTTTCATAACATTTGAAACGACTCAACAAAATTACGCAATAATTATATGTTTTAAATTTCAAACGATTAAAATGCATTTGAAACTTTTTTCCCTATTGACCGTAATGTAACGGAATTCTTTTGATTGTCCCTGTAATTGATCTATCCATCCGATTTTCATAAAATTTGAAATGACTCGACAAAATTATGTTATAATTATGTATTTTAAATTTCAAACGATTCGGTTGGGTAGTTTTTGCGTTGTTATATGCGGACAGACGGACAGACAGACAGACGGACGGACAGACAGACGGTCAGACGGACGGACTGAGCGACAACAATAGGTGCTACGTATTTACATAATTACGAACGCACCTAAAAAGTGAAAAAAAAAAGTAGAGATGCGCAAACAGAATTTAATACGTTATTAGGGGTCGGGGTCATCCATAAATGATCTCGGGCTTAAAGGGGGGGGGGGGGGAGGTTTATGAAATTGTAACAGTTTGTGACAAGGGAGAGGGAGTGGGTAAGAAGAAATATCACATCACTCATTTTGGTTAAAATGTGCATTAAAATTGTGCGGATTAAATTATGAAGTATGAAGTTACTTTAAACCTAAAATATTTTTTGTTCATAAAGATAAAATTTAAATCCAAATATGTTGAATTCTATTTCGAATTCCAAAATACTACTGTTTTCAATTGCTCTTTTATATTAATATTTTATCACTATCCTATGTAAATTATTATTATTATTATTATTTGTTCTTGTTGTTGTAATTCTTATTTCATACAAAATAAGTACACGAATCTTTTTTTTTTCTTTGTCCAGCTTACAAATGACATTAAAGCACATAGTTAAAGTTTAAAAATAAAATTTGAAATATGATCTAAAACATAGCGTTATATGTTTACGTAATATAGCGTGACGTGTAACAAGTAGGGGGGGGGGGGAGTCAAAAATAATGGAAAAAAACGCGTGACGTCATTTATATACGGCCCTTTATGAGTAGTATATCAATAAATTTAACATTATATGATGCAATATAATTTATTGCATCACTGTAGGAAATATCTTAGCCCTCTTTCAAGTTTGCCATTTAAAAATGAAAATAAATAAATAAATAAAAATAAGGTGAAGCGTCCAAGTTTTTTTAAACAATTTTCAGCTACGCTGAAAAGTGTTGAAATTTGAGAACAATCTCAAAAGTGAAATTCTGTTATTCTTTCATCATGTTCAGTTTACGCTAGAAACATCTGAAACTTAATCCGTTTTACGTAACCACCTTTGCACAACTGCGATAAACATAAAAAAAAAAAAAAAAAAAAAAAAAAAAAAAATCAACTAATTTAGAATTAACATTTTTTTTCAACATTTTACATGGCCTAACATCCTGTTTCTCACCGTGAAATTCATATCTACAAATGTGTTTTATTTATTACCAACAAACAAATTTCTTTAAGCTAGAGATATGTATGATAGGTAAATCACTGAAAGGGTTTAAGAAGTCAGAAAATTAAGATAAGACTCTGGTATATAAAGCACTGGCGGTTTTCAAGGCATACCATTTAAGAGATTTAGCGCTTATTATATCTTAAATTTGACTAAATATATATCCAACTTGTTGCATCATGAAGACTTTAGTTTTTTCCATTCTCATCGTATCTTTATTAGGAGGTAAGTATAAATGAAAAAATTAACTTATTTTTTATTTATATGTTTTTATTTTATGTGATCTTAAAGCGAGCAAAAAGGTTTGAAATGAGGGAAAAAAAAGATATTTTTATTATTTTCATTTGGTATTTTAATGTTAATCGGGAGCAAGTGATAAATCACCGAATTATGTTTCCATATTATATTCATTTCACTTAAAATATAATATTTTCCTTTAATTTTTAATATTTCCCTTAAAATATAATATTATAAAATATATATTAGATTATTTTCCAGTCATTTGATTTAATTTTATGTCTTTTACTCATGTAATTTAACCTAATTTAATTAGTTTCATTCATTTAATTTAAAAGTTCTACATTTAAAATACGTACATGTCGCTAATTTTACTAATTTTATTTAAACTACTTAAAAGAAAAAAAAATGTGATCGAGAATTTTACAGCGGATTTAATTTAACATTCCTTTCGAAATATTGTTAATTTATTATTGCTAAATCGTTAATTGTTTTCAATACGGCAATAGATGGCAGCAGCATTCAATATCATTTTAAAATTATCTCAATTGGAAGATATTTTTTTTAAACTCAAATTAAAAATATTCATGAACAGCTTTTCATATAATTGTAACAGCATATATCTACATACATGAAAAGTGTATTTAATTACAGCTTTTTTTTAAAAAAAAAAGAAAAAAAAAACCTGTAAAAGAACAAAAAAAAAAAAAAAAATCAAAAAATTATTAATCGGATAATAAAATGAAATCTACTCAATTGTAAAATTTTGCAATATCTGAAAAAAAAAAAGAAATAATAATAATAATAATATAATTATTGAGTAACAACAAAGAAGGGAAGAGTCCGATATCCTGCGCTAGATTGGAAAACTTGGCGAAAATTTTTGCGCCAAAATGCCGTTTTGGCGACATGAAAAATTTTCCAAGATGGCGGAAAAACGACGTTTCTAAATCTTTGTTATTTATAAATCAATGATTTTGCACTATTTTATAAAACTAGAAAGTTATATAAAATCATTGATTTATAAATAACAAAGATTTAAAAACGATGTTTTTCCGCCATCTTGAAAAATTCCTCGATGCACAATTTTAAACACTAAACAATAAACACAAACAATAAATAAATCAAAAACACAATTTTAAGCATTCTAAATAAGCTTTTCTATTGTCAGGGGGGCTCTGCCCCCCTGAACCCCCCGTTTTAAAAATAATACAATACAATTTAATAATAGTATAATAACAAAGGGAAAAAACTTACCAAAGAGTAAGGTGCATTTAAATGCTTAAAATCTCGCTCACAACTGCCAAAAAATTCATTTAATATTAAAAAAAAGGGGGGGGGGTTACATAAAAAATACCAATTAATACGACGGAGAATAAAAAAAAAGGGTAAATATTTCATACAAAAAAAGGAAAAATATACATAAAAAATAATAAAAATATGTATAAAAAAACAAAGAAAAAGAAACAAAGAAAAAAAAGCAGTTAAGTTTAAGAAAATAAATCAGGGTGCCAGTCAGGGTCTGAAACATCGTCTATAAAAGGCACTTCGCCTTCTAAAACAGGGTCGGGAACATTTAAATTTTTATTTAATTTTGGCAATGCACCCTGGATGCTTTCAGACTGTGCCGTTGGTCTATCAAATGCCAACATCTCTAAACTCTCCTTTCCGTACCCTGGGTAGACTTTAATAATGTCATCTATGAGGACTTGCATTCTTTCGGCAGCCGTTGATAAATGATCTAGTTTGCGTCGACGATAAAAATGAAGAGCCATATATTGTGACAACATTTTATCGTTCCTGCGACATTTTATTGTATTTTTAAACCACCTATTTTCATTTTCTAGATCATTTATGGTGTTCGCTTTATCAGTTTTGGAAACGAATTCACCTTTGCTATGGTTTGTTACTTCGTGCGTTGTCTTACTGGAGAATAATTTTTCAACATCGTGATACTGCTTAGCCGAATCTGTGTAGACAACGCGCGTGTCTTTATGACAAAATCGTTTAATATAAGGCCAAATATCACTTTTTTTTTTGCTATCTACCCTAAAAAATAACCCCTCTTTGTCCTCTCTACAAAAAATACCCAAAACAACTACCGTATGGTTAGCAGTTAGCCGACCCCTTCCGTATTTCCGAATAGTCAAAAAAGTCTCATCAATTAATATTGCTTTACCCGGGCCCCCCAATTCAGAATAAAGGTGAGAAGAGTGAATTTCGCAAACTTCTCTAATATAAGATAAATAATCACAAAGCGTTCCTTTTGATAGGGTCGGTTCATTTCTATCTTTTCTCCAGCTACACAATTGCTCATATAAAAAATTTGTCGGCATTTTGAGTGCAAATGACAAAACTACAGCCAAAAGGTCGCGAACAGGGATTTTTGAATTTTCAAAAAAAGTTTTAAAGACCGGATTAACGGTGCCGTAACAAGGTACTGGGTTGATTTTAGTTTTATTGCGGCGGCAACATACCCATCTCCACTTCAATTTGACATCCTTGCAAGGATTATCCGTCATTGGACCAGTACACTTAGGGCAAGGTGGAGAATTTTTAATTTTAGGCAAAAGACCAACTTCAGTAGCAAAATTGACTGCTGACTCCTCCGTCGCTAAAATTTTATGCCATGTAAATATGGAAACATTTTCTAATGATGGGTGCATTTTGGGAAATAACTAATTTAAAAATTCAAATAAATCAAAAAAGAATTCAAAGAAATTAAACAAAAGAAATAAAAAAGGCAGTTTGCAAACGAGACTCACCGAGACGAACGTCCAACTAGAAACCGTTGAAAGCGGCAAGTGTAACGATGATCTAACAAAATTTAAAATTACGCTGGCTAATAGTTCACGTGATACTAATCAACCAATAAGATTAAAGACTTCATACTCCGGCTCCGAAACGCATTTCCGAAAAAAAAGCAACCCCAAAGGCGCTCTCCGGCCGCCGCTTCAACGTAATCCAGATCGAATCGTTTATCGCCAAAAAACGCGCCAAAGAAACCCGCCAAAAATCTAGCACAGGATATCGGACCTGTCCCAGACAAAACATAAAATATTTTACTATATTTTTTTAGTCAAAAAATTACAAAATTTCTGTAAAACTAAAAGTATTAGTTATAAAATCTATTCCGGGGGGAAAATTCCAAACTCCAACTTTTTTTTTAATTAGCAGGTGAATGTGCTACCATGGAGACTGAGCAAAAAAATACTGAAATTAATGTTCTGTTTTAAAATATGAGTTTTAAAAATGGTCAGCTATCATTAAAGTTTTATTTAATTAAAATTTTACAAGACTTGTTTAAAAATTTTATGACATTACTATTTATGAATTATGAATTCGTATACTTTTCAAGATGCTAATTACGATTCAAAAGTTAAACGTGTAAACTAAATAAATAAATAAAATGACCGATTAAAAGAAAACAAATAAATTTAATAAATAAAATTTAAAATTTTGAGGCTAAGCTTCACAAGGAATTTTCAAGAAACCCCAACATTTCAAATCGAAATTTAAGTATGCTAATAACAATTAAAAAATATATAACATTTAATTTTTATATTATTAAAATAAAACGAAAATATCTTGCACAAATTCACCTTCTGAATCAACTGTAGTATAATAAACAGATTCTTCAGAGGCTTAAGTGTCTAAATACAGTCGAACCTCTATATAACGAAACTCCATACATCGAATTTCTCCATATAACGAATTTTTAGTAAGAACGGTCCTCTTTTCGCATGATTACATTAAAAACAGACTCTATATAGCGAAATATCTATCTCCATATAACGAATTTTTTCATAAATTGATCTTAATTTATTCAGTTTTAAAAAAGCTTCGAAATCATATGGAATCAATTTTCCATCACTTATTTTTGATTTATCGTTCAGTGGAGAGGTTTTTTTTTAAAAATAAATATTACTTCTTTCCTTATTCTTTAAATCTAACAAGTTAATCCCACCTCCCACACACCTTTCAACATCCTTCTCAAAACACAGTCAATTGAATTGTTACACATATAAGAGAGGAATCAATGAGAGCACATAAGAGAGACCTTCAAATGGAGGAAAATATCAACTACAATTTTTCATTTATTGCTAAAATTTGAGAATTTTTTTGAGAGCGTAACAATTGTAATTTTAAAATCAAAACAACAAAAAATTACAGATTTCTTCCTCTGAAATTTATGTAAGTCTTCCTCATTTGATTTTCATTAAGCTTTCAAATAAATGTCTTTTCTCTTTTTTGAAGCGGCTTAAATAAGTAAGAAATAAAATGTTAGGTTAATGTATACTTTTAAACATTTCAAATTCTTAATTAAAAAGATCAAAAATAATATTTGTTCAAAATTTACACATTAAATACGATTTTTAACATCATACTCTATATATCGAATTTCTCTATATAACGAATTTTTTACTGGAACGATGGATTTCGTTATATAGAGGCTCGACTGTAGTTATTAGAACTTGTTAGCGGTATTAGATGATGGACAAGGGGGACAAGGATTTTGATTTTTTCTACTGTTATTTATGTAAACTTAAAATGAAAGGATCTAATTACTATAAAAGACGTAAACTAGTCGTTAGGGGCCACCGTAATACTTACCCATCATGGATATGTATATGAAAATAAAACATGTGAAAACTATTTATACAATGCATTGCAATTCATAAACAAAATTTAAATATTGTTAATATACATAGTAATGCTATATTAAAGAATTGCTGATGTACCAATTTCGACAAATTATATAAAACGCCAAACTACTCAAGTAGTACCAAACTGCGTAAAAGAAACATCCTTATAACTCCAAAAATAATAATTCTATCAACTAACAATTAACTGCGTCGGATTAAGCTTCTCATTTCCAATTAAAATATACCTCTGAATTGAAATTTGAATGAAATACAGGGTCATGAAAAATCGAAGAATGTGGAAAACAGGATTACAGATATCTCGGCAACTAATAATCCGATCGACTGCGTTCTATATGCAAAATGTGTGATATTTTATTGCCTTTTATGTCCATTCCTTAGAACAAAAAAATTCTAAAATTTTTATGTACCTTTCATCAGAACGAATTTTTCGAGAGTCAGAAAAAATAGTTCCGGATAATCGAGGTTGCTGATATTAAATAGGCTTCGTCCCATTCTTACATACTAACTACATACAAAATTTCAAATCTCTATCTCAATTTGTTCGGGAGATAGAGCGTTTACAGACAGACAGACTGATAGACAGACAGACAGACAGACGGACGGCAAATTTTTTTTTCTAAAAATATGTTTTTCGGAATCTCCACTATCTAAAACGTGTAAATCCGTCAAAAAAATTTTTCGATTTTCAAAACGATTGCGAGACTTACCCTATACTACGTATGATGGGTAAGTAAAAGTATTATTCATTTTTTCGTACAACTGCATTTTTTCGAAAATTTTTCTCAATACCAATTTTCTCAATGCACGGTTCTTAAGCGTCTTCTGACATTTACCAAAATGGTAACAATTAAGAAGATATCATTTCTTTGCCATTAATAAGTAGTTTGTGCACTGAAATAGGCATATAGAACCAGGGGTATAGTTCAATGAATCTACGAGCTGTTTGTCAGAAAAAATAATCTTCGAAATTAATCAAATATATAACATGGCTACAAGAAATTACTTATGACGTAGAATCGTTTGATCAAATTTTCACCCACGATCGTTGTAGAAGTCGAAATAATTGCATCTTTAACCCTTTGCGGGGCGCTGGTTTCATAGATATATCACTTAATTTTAATTCCCAAACGCCACATTCTCACCAGACTTTTGTTAAGAAAAAATACGGTTTATGGAATGCGTGAATCATAGCGTTTTCTTATTTACAAATAAAGTTGTTTTCGAATTCCGGTGTCAGTTATTTATTTCAATATTTAAGCAATTAATTTGCCCTGCCCCGCAAAGGGTTAAAGAATCATCAAGCTGTATTGCAATCATTTGTGCTTCTAAATACGGGTTTTCGTTTACTGACGAGAAGTCGTAATTTTAAGTGAAAACTATTTTATATATTTTATTTTGAAAGCTTAGTTTTCTTCTTCTCATGCAGAGTACGTGCTTGCCATTTCTTTTTATCTAGTTTGCATGTCAGATGTAAGCAACTCTCAAAACATCTTAGCATGGGACGTGGATATTCCAAACTGTAAATGATCTTCATTTACACTTTTAATTAGAAAAATGTCATAACGGTAAGAAGTTGTTTTGAAGTTGCCTGACATATGTAGCATTGTTGAGTGTTACACTAATTCATAATTAACGACTACTTCATCTCTGTCAGTGATTGTATTAAATGAAATAAGTTTATTCTCCTGATGTATATTATATGATGTTGATTTACGGTAGCTTCCTTATTTTCGTGCAAAAATCGGATCTTGTTGGGCCTAGTGAAATGATAATCTCGAATTTTTCAAGATAAAGATTTATGAATTATTCGCAATATTTATGTGTTCTAGTGGCACGGAAGAGGTGAAAAATATATTAAAACATGATTTTCTACCATCGTCATTGCTAAATTTTTGTTAAAAACTACTTTGACCAGATTTGTCATCACATCCTCACTTGCAAATCAAATAAAGATTGCTAATGTACTCAGAAATCAGATTTCTACTTACATCCATTCGCATTAATAAAATACACTCAGCAGTTTGATCTAGCTAAGACTGGCATTGATAAGACAGTTCGCCTAATTGCAATAGAATAAGCAAAATTATCACTTATAAAGATAAGAAAATGTAATTCTATCAAGTTAATAATAGAGAATTATGTTTCCTTTTTCGTTACTTAACTTACATATTAAATTATTCTTATAATTATAGTAATTATTTGTAATAAAATAGGTAATAACCTATAAAAAAATTGAATAATCCATAGATTTCAAAAATATTTAGCAGCTAAATAATGTGAAAAGTAATTAAATTCAAAATTTTTGAAGCTGCCAAAAAATGGCATTTTTACTTGAGGTTATTAAAATATGCGTGAAATGCAGAATGGCAATTTATTGCAGCTGGTTTTTCATGAATCATTAGACAATAGTCCAGGCTATTATTTCCATTAAATTTCGTTGCGGAACACCGTGAAACATTTTAACTTTTTAATGTTTAAAAACCAATATTTATATATATATATATATATATTAAAAAATATTTTATCAAAAATAATTATGAATTTATTCATTGTTATGCGTGCTTAATGTAATTTTGTAATACATGCAAATAAAGTACACACTATCGCAGTGTGAATCCATTTTAAATCATTAAAATCGATTATATGATAAAATGCAGCGCATGATTAGATAAACTTTTGTTTTGCTCTTTTTGTTCGCCCCAGACGATACTCCTTCGAACATCATTTTTGAAGTAATACAGGTTGTCAGATCAAAGCAAAAAACTTTTCCTAAATATAAATTCTGACTCTCAAAACGTTATTCTAGCCAACTGTATAATCAAAATTCCCTAAAGCACAACTTCATTTTTCAACTTTTGGCCAGCTTTTTGGTTTTTCGCCCCACTGTGCGCCGTGCAGATGACCGATGGCTGTGAAGGCTAAACTTTAAAATCAATTACCTCAAAGCGATTATATTTCAGTAACTTTACATCTATCACTTTTGAACATATGAATTAGATTTTCATGTTACTTTTTAAAAAATAGAGTACATTTACTATTCTACAAACCCTACAAACAAACAAAACCATTTTTTTTTTCTCCAAATTATAGTAAAAAATGTGTTTTTTTAATGAATTAAAAAAAAATTATTAGGTTTAAAAAAAAAAATACATTTTCCAACAAAGTTTAAAGGTGTTTATGATTTCTGTTTGTCTGTCCATCTGTCCGCGCTCTAACTCTCGTAAATATACTCGGATCGCCCTGAAATTTTTGGAGGTTATTGCGTTTACCCTTGAAAATTATCCGATCTATAATTCAAAACATCGGATATTTGGTACCGAAAATATCGCGATAAATACGAACATTGGTTCTCAATATATTCTTTTTTGTGAATTTTCTCTATTTTCACTACTATAGGTGCATTTTGTGCCAGGCTCCGAAGACAGGCCCCACCCGCTCCTGTTGCCGCAGATAAGGCCGCTGATTTGAAAGGTCCACCTGAAGGAATCAGCACACAGTAAGTTACATTGTTTATAACATTCATTTAAAAAAAAAAAAAAAAAAAAAAAAAAAAAAAAAAACACTCACTAAGGAACTTTTCCAGGTGTAAGTTGTGGATTTGGACGAGTGTGATATCAAAAGAAAGATATCATCATGAACGTTAAAAAGCGCAATGGAACTACCCGTCCGAATCCAATCGTTTTCGAGATATACCTGTACTTGAAGTGTGAATGAATAGTTAAATAAATTGGGATGCAGGTATATAAATTGCTCGTAAGTCAAGCTAGCCTAAGAAAAACATTCTACTTTACACACTATATACACACACTATACAGTTTATCCATTGTGTCTCTCCAAAAATTTGCCGAAAAATTTGCATAAAACTAAGCGCTGGAAATAACAAAGACAGATGGAAAAAACTCTTCGAATGCAGCCGTACTCGAAAATTTTGTAGAATGCGAAGTGTCTGTCTATTAGAGGGGGAATAACTGGCAATGTGTGGGTGTAAAGGAGTTTGGTCGTAGCTCGGGAAAAGGTATTGGCAGAAGGATTAAAAAGATGCAAAGAAATTTTTAATTTGCGAACAATTTATATACCTGCCTGTCAAATTATTTATTTATTCATTCCCACTTCAAGTGCTGATATCTCGAAAAACGGTCGGATTCGGACAAGTAGTTCCGTTGCACTTTTAAACGTACATGACGAGATATTTCGTTTGATACTACACTCGTCCAAATCCACAACTTACACCTTGGAAGGTTCCCGAGTCAGTTAATTAAAATAAAAATTATGAATTATGGTTTAACATCACTTTGACAGTCAGAAATTTTGAACATCTTCGGGAATTCCTTTTTTTTTTTTTTTTTTTTTTTTTTTTTTTTTTAAAGAAATTCGAAATGGTTATAAAAATCTTTTTACATTAATTTATTAGACAGTGCTAAACTAGAAAATTGTGATCTTTTTTAGTTGATATGTTAAATAAGAACGAAAAATTATATGTCAGAATAATTAGATAACTAAATAAATCACTGTATGTACTCGTGTAAAAGTCAACCCTCTAAATTCTTAAGATTTTTTTTTTAAAGTGAATTTATGTGTATAGGTCGAACCACATTTCTGATAGTTAGTTAAAAAATAATTTGTAAAAAAAAAAAAAAAAAAAAAAAAGTAATTAACAAATTACAACGACTATTTAGAAAATGATATTTTTAAAGATTAAAATTTTAAAGACTTAAAAATAAGTTCTATATATTTAAATTAATAATAATAATGTCATTTTTATGATGATCATAACGAGTCATACATTACGTACGCTATGCATTAAACATTAATATTCCTAGACCAATGATAAAAAACAGTAATTTATAGATATACAACATTAACTGTTTAAAATGTGCATTTTTATTGGATGGAGTTAATCAGACGGACTTCTGATCGACCGATATTACGTACGACACCGATTAAACATTGATACTCCTGGACCCAACATAAATAAATTTTAAAGGAAATTTCAGAGTTACAATTTTCGGAACTGCAAATTTCTAAACTTCTAAACGTCGCAGATTTAAAATTTTTGCACCGTTGCTTAGAGAAAAAAAATGCACTTTTAAGTGAAACTTGTTTGAAAACTTTATCACAATTTGTTTTCAAATTATTGTTATTTTTAAAGTTTTTATTATTTTTTTTGTCATCGTGGCAACAGAAGTATATTCCATTTTTTGGGTATTAAATATGGACCAATCACAAAGCGAATAAAATAAAATAAGTTGCAGAATTCAACCAATAAAAAGATTGAGATATGCTTCAGATTTTCTAGTTCTCTATCGAGGACAACAACTATTTTCCAAATAGTTTAAAAAAAAAAAAGGTACTAAATAAATAAATAATAATAATAATAAATTTTCATTAATTTAGTAAACTTTTTTTATATTTCTAATCAGTCTTTCTTTTTTAATTCAACGTTTTAATACTGTGTATAAGTATGTTAAACAAAATAAGCTTAAATTGTTTTGAGACCTATTCAGATCAATTCAATACCACTTAAAAAGAGAAAAATCTTTCAAAAATCTATTCAAGCCTTATTTACAAGGGAAACAACTTCTTAGATTTCTGAAATATAACAGAGTTTCCCCCAGAGGGTTTCAGGGGGGCGCTCCGCCCCTCCTGCCCTTTAGTTTAAAAAATAGCACCCCTCTTGTCATTCATTCTAAAAAAAATAGCGCCCTTCTTGCCCCACATTTGAAAAAACGCAGCCCTCCAGCGATGATCCGAAAGCGCTATAGCGCGTAAATTACGCAAAAAATCGGCGACGGAACGCAAAAAATAGCCTCATATGCGTCCCGTGGACGGGTGATTTCGTCAAAAAAAGGCTAATTTCCGACAAGATTCGCAACAAAATGGCTAATTTCGTCACAAAATTTCTCAAAAAGGCAGATTTCTTCAAAAGATCGAGGAAAAACGATAATTTTTTTCCAAAAGTCGCGATAAAACGGAAAATTTTGTCAAATGAGTCGCATAAACGGCAAATTTCGTCAAAAAATAGCGATAAAACGGCAGATTTCATCAAAAGATTTACGAAAAAAACGGCAAATTTCGTCCAAAAATCGCAATAAAACGACAAATTTTGTGAAAAGTTCCGTTTTTTGCGGTATTTTCACGAGATTTGTCGTTTTTTCGCGATTTTCTTAGCAAAATATGCCGTTTTTGCACTCTTTTAACAAAATCTGCTATTTGTTGCGATCTTTTAACAAAATTGGCCGTATTTTCGCGATCTTTTAGCAAAATTGGCCGTTTTTTCGCGGTCTTTTAACAAAATTTACCTTTTTTCTCTTTTTTTCAATTTTTTTGATGAAATTCTTGTGTTTTCACGATTTTTTGAACAGCTAGATTCTAGATTCAACTCTATGAAAGTGCCCTTAAAAATGAAAAAGTACCCTGAAAAATGTAAAAAGTGCCCTTTTCAGAACAGTAGCGCACTGCCCTTTTTTAAAGCTGGGGGAAACTCTGATATAATATTATACTTATTTATAATTGTAGGACTTTTAGAGGAGATATCTAGCAGCTTCTTAAATTGAAATTTTTAAAAAGAGTATTAACCCTTTTCTACCGAATTATGAATTTTTGAAAATTTTACATTCTAAAGCATTTTACGAAAGTTGTTTAAACTAAATTAAAATATTTACATAATCATTTACTAAATTTTTGATGGATTTTAGAAGGATTGAAGGATTTAGAAGGGTTAATTAAATTTGAATTTACAGGAATTTTGCACAATATTTATAACACCACTCAAATATTTTATTTTAAATTGTTTTTTTAGTATTTTGAAGAACTATGAAATGTACAAATTCTTACAACGTAAATATAGAAATATGTATTTCCAAATTGAAAAATGCTATACCCTTCTCTCAGCGCCAAGAAAGCTGAAAAGATTCAAAGGCAAAAGAAACCATTGTTTTAAAAATATTTCAATTGTACTTGCAATTATTTTGTGTAACCAGTAATGCTTTTGGAACAAAATAAAGTGATGTATATGCAACTTATTCTAAACAGTATTACAACTAATCGACGTATTAAAAGACTTTTATAATCAGGGCTAGCAAGTTTCTGCCGGGGTGGTTAAAACCAGCAGTTATAACCGGTTGAAACCGGCATGGCAGAAACTACTTTCTGCCAGTAAGTGGCAAAAAGTGGCAGAAACCAAGAAATATTGCTAATAAAAACTTTCACCTGCAATGATTCATACTTCTCACATATATTTAATATATAAAGAATTTAGTTTAAAAATTTAAATAAAGATTATGAATGTTATTCAAAGTAATAGAAAACTTCAAAATGATCATATAAATATACTTTGTTTATTTAATAATTTTCTGTCACTTGAAAAACAGAAATTTTTATAGTGGTAATCTGATGATGTAAAAGTTTCACTATTGATATTATTGTTTACGGTTGAATTTCTATTTTAAAAGTTTAAAAAAAAGAAATTTGCAAAAAACTCTGATATTTTAACAATAATTTTCAGAGTATTTTTAAATAAATAATCTACTGCTACATACAAAGAGAAATGGTTCTTTTGAAAATATATAAGTAAATAATTGTAGCTCAAAAAAAAAAAAAAATAATGAATTATATTGTACAATTATCTTATAATATTAAAAAGAAAAAAATTATTTTTGTGGAAAAACTAATAATATACTGAGAACATTCCATAATATAGGATTAATTTTACTTAACCTTTCTTAACTTAGACTGCTTTTTAATTTGTTCTGAATGAAAGAAAAGTTTGAAAATATTCTTTCATAATAATATTCACAATATTTTATTTGTTATTTTTCCTGAATCATAAAATGTATATTAGCAATTTAATATTACTTAAAAAGACTCAGATCATGTCATAAAATGAGTTTATGCCGGTAAAAACCGGTTATAACCACTTTTTGCCACTGGCAGGGGAGAAACCACTTTCTGCCGGTAAAATCCAACCCTGTTTATAATAAGTAATTTTAAAGGTACTTATAAGTAACGTCGGTAGATAAAGAGTTAAAATGTTGAAAGAAATGCATGCCACTGTACTGAAGGGATTACAACCTAAGAAAAATTGTGTGCAGGACAATTAAGTTGAGAATATTTTTGAGCTTTTTTGTTTTTCAATTGGGAAATGACCATTGTCCGCTATTTCTCTCTCCTATCTAGACCCATATATAATTACTTAAAATACTTGCCCATTCGCAGATTATCTGCAAAGAAATTTTTTTTCTTTTGTATAAGTGTAGATTTTCAGCGTCTAAGTCGCCATCCTTTAGCGAATTTTAGTTTTTTTCTAACTATTATTTGACGAAAATTGCGCTTTTCCGCAATACTCTGATGATAATTTCACGTTTTTTTCGCGATCTTCCGACGAAAATTACGTATTTTTTAGCGATCCTCTCAGCAAAATCGCGTTTTCCCCGAAAATTATTTGAAGGAAAAAGTTTTTTCGGCGATTTTTTTGACGAAATTCACCTTGTTTCTTATTTTTCCTTAGAAATTAAGCGCTGGTGGCGACTGGAATATTTGGGCTTAGGAGCCAGAGGCTCCTTAAAATTTTTCGGAAGGTGCACTTATGTGTATTTACTCTTTTCAACATCCAAATTTTGTCTAAAATTCTTCGACTTATACACGTCTATATACGGTATTTTAAAAGTCATACAATGAAGCAAAAAATGTAATTTCAGCTTTTGCTGTCCATAACTGATATACTGTGGGTTCGTTTGTGTAGAATTTCATATGATGTATTGATTTTTATTAGAAGTACTAAAATTTATACGTACTAGAAAATTCACAAAGCAACTAAATATGATTTTAGGAGATTTATCGTATCACGGTCTTAGTGTAATAATATACAGTACTTCGGATACAGTATAGTAGCCCAAGCCTTTAGTGTGTCCTTGTAAGTATTTCTTGCTTTATACACTATTAAAAATCTTGTCCTAGTTTGAACCAAATTTTCGTGTTGAATAGCTTCTACTGCAAGATAGTGAAATCTTGAAGCAATATTTGGAGCTCCTGTTGAAGCACAGTCACAGAGTAGTAACAGAGAATCAACTTTCATACACTGTAATGGCAACTTGTTTAACATGGGATTACGCATAGACAGTAGCGAGACGAGCGGACCATTCTGAAACTACGATCATAACATAAGAGAGGTTGCTAATTCGGCGAAACATCGCTTCCTTGGCGACAAATGATAAAAGAAAAAAGAAAGAAAAATACAGCGACGGCTTGCTGCTTCTTGTTTTGAAATGTATGAAAGAATTATTTTAATATGAAATAACTTTGACGTATTCGTCTTGCAAACAATACATGTGTCTCTTCGTAACATAACGACCTAATAATTTAAACTTGAAAATTCAAGAATAATAACAGTAATAATTACGAATCAATATAAGCGCGGAAATCTAAGATCAAATAGGATAAGCACGTGTGCAAAGATAATCAAATCAGCATTCAGCAAGAAGCGCCAAACCAGAATAGGGTTACAGTTAAACAGAAATCACGACGATAAAAATCGCCAACGCGATGGTTTAGTTTTTAAATCATCCACTGAGGGCGTTCTTTTCAAGTCGAGTTGAGGCTCTGTTACGTACTCTGTGGTACCAATAGTTGGAACGAGATTGAAATAAGAAGCTACAAATGTTGGAACGAGTTTCACCATCTTATGGAGACAGCTACTGAGCATCAAAATTTGGTACAACTAGGATAAGATTTTTTATCAGTTTCAGCTAAGTAGGGAGGCCTACCAAATGGCTAAAGCACAACAAATTCTATTATAGAGGAAGTAACTTCTAGTAAACCCCAGTAACGTATAACAGTTTCATAAAATGTGAAATAATTTTTTAAAAAGCTCCCCAAACGATGTCTTTCCCCCCCCCCCCCCTTATACCATTATCTAATGACTTATTGTATTTTAAGCCTCGGTTTAGAAACTGCTGCCCCGCTTTATGTGCTTCCCTGTCCCACTCCTCGTGACAGTGCAGCGAGTGTTCTTGCTGTCTTTTGACCAACATTAGCGATTTGGCGAATAACGGAAAAAAAAAGTCGCCAAATGAAAAGAAATGTAAGCAAAATAGATTCTTCCGGAAACACTGAAAAATGTATCTTTATTGTATACCTTTTTTTCCAAATGTTCTTTTTTTTCACTGCCTCATCAATGTTTAAAAGTGTCAGACATTCTTTTAGCAGTCTAAATAAAAATTAAAAATACCTATCATTGATTTAGCATCGTGAAAATATGTACTAAAATTTTCTAAGAGATTTCGACTGTTTACCGTAAAAGTTGAAAAATTGGACAGACCAATGACTACTTTGCATTTAACTAATAAATAGTACATAGGCATAGTGATTAATTGGCAATAGAGAAATATATATAGCATAATCATTTCTGTCTTTGACCGTTGCTAAGTTGAATTAATGTTAAGTAAGTATCTCTATAAATAGAACTATGTAAAGGACATGGTATGATTGATTGAACATGCCAAGTAACATCCAATCGTTTAACAACTCGGATAAGAATCTTCCCTGTATTAGCACACAGATACACACACACAAAAAAAAGAACAGAAATTGAGCACTCGCAACTTGGCGAGTCTGATTGTTCTTTTACTCGCCAAATGGAGCTTTTAGTTGCAATTTGGCGCAGAGGTGTGTGGCAGTGAGAACCCTGAGTGCATCTGACAACATTATTTGTCATTATTGTTTCATTGTACTTTACAAATGTCCGAAATATGAAATGATGCTTTTTTTTTCAATAATTTTATATTATTAAGGGACTACTCTGGCGTAACCGGATATGCGGATGCAAAAGGAAATATGCTCAACGATATGAAAAACCAGGCCGGTATGGGAGTGCCTATCAACAGCAAGAAAATTGAGGATGTAAGTCTAATTTGTCATCTTGTTTTGTTATTTATTTAACCCTCTGGATCCCAAACTGCCCGAGATATTTTGAGATATATTAATTCGTGTATCTTAATTCCTACCAGAAAATTAAAACAGCATTATTTGCTTTAATTAATGACAGATCATTCTGTATTTAAATAAAACGAAATTACCTATTCAATTTTTCTGGTGTTAAATCAGATTTTCTGAACGACATAATTTCTAGAATGTGTTCTATCATTGGATTTAAAGGGTTAAAATATTCTTTTATAAATTAATAGTTTAATATTAAATAAATTATGAATGTAGGTTATGAAAACAATTTTAAAATCATGAATAGGTAGTTTAAATAATGTCCCCCCCCTGTTGCCATGCCATAAAAGAGAAACAGACTAAAAATTATTGTATTTTTTAGTAAATCCAGTAGTTCGCGCTCAATTCGAGAGGTGAATTTTCGATAATCGGGATCCGTACCAAATTATTCTACTGCAGCAGATATTTTTTCTTTTGTAACAACATGAAACATAGTTCAGAAATTAGGCATGATTTTTAAAATAAACATTGACTGGTTATTAAAGGGTGCTTTAATATATATATATATGTATATGTATAATTTACTTTTGTACTTATTTCCCGATTATAATCTCCCACTTTATTTGACACTCTATTTCTTTTTAAACAGATAAAAATAAATATACTATTGATTATTTAAATATGTTACTTAATAAACTTAGACTTTTATTAGATAAATAAATTATTTTTATGCAATTTCTTTCTAATAAAAAAAAAAATAAAAATAATGCAACATTTGATATTTACCAAGCATTACAAAATTAATGATAGTTTATTAGATTTTTATCAGTAGATATACAAGTTGAGTTAATAATAATTTAATTATTATGTTATCTAAGCCATTAAAACAAACTTCTTTTTGGGTTCAAATGATCACTTCAATAATTTTTCATGTAATTACTATATGCTAATTGTAAAAAAGTAAACAAAAGTAAGCCCCCTTTAATACATAAGAAATTCTAATGATTTAAAATAGAGTTTATAATTGGGACTTTTTTGAAAACAATAGACAAACTGCGAGATTAATTTGAAAGGGAAGACGTTTAAATGCCACTTTTTAAAAAAGGAAAACTGCACATATATTAGGGAGTCATTATTATGACAGTAAGTAATGAAAATATCGTTACAATATCTTCATTATTATGACAGTAACTATGAAAATATCGCTACAATATCTTCATTATTTTGACAGTAACTATGAAAATATCGTTACAATATCTTCATTGCTATAACATTAACTAATATAAATATCTTCATTGCTAAAACATTAACTAAAAAAAATATCGTTTCAGTATTTTCATTACTATGGCAGTAACTCATGAAAATATCGCATAATATCTTCATTATTATGACAGAAACTAATTAAAATCTAAATTCAGATTGGAGTGATACACACTGTATTTTTGACTGAATAAATGGATTTGGATCTTGATTTCCTGTACAAATTCGATCACTGAAAGTTGTTTCATTTTGTTTACTTGGAGACAAAATAATACATTATATTTTATTTATAAATAAATACATAGATTTTATTAATTGAAACAATTTTGTTTGCATTTAGACAGATTTTTAAGTCAATTGGCAGTTTTTTAAATGTGAATTTGGATTTTTCTAATGTAATTTTTCTTTTTCATTTTTTTTTACAGATGCTTAAGCTGACTATGTTTTAAGAAATCGACGAATTAATCCTCTATGACATGCAGACACCGATTGAACAAGATACATCTTTAGCATTTTGAAATCGAAACTTTTTCTGGTGCCCATTCCAAATTGTTGATGGACTTTGTATCTTACATCTCTACATTGTAAAAAAAAAGGGCGATTTTACGGATATTGTACTGATAATCGGAACGCCTGTACAATTTACTGTTTTTTTAACGGGAAAAATCCCGTAAATTGCAGAAAATTTCTCAACAAAAGGGAAAATTTTTCTGGAATTTACGGAAATTTTTCCGCTAAAAAATAGTAAATTGTACTGGCGGCCTAATTATGGGTACAATTTCCGTAAAATCGGCCGTTTTTTTTAAACGGTGATTACTGCTTTTTTATCTTATGTACTAATTGTGGATTACTTAATTTATTGTGTTATTCTCATTTGTTTGTATTATGACGTTTTCTATTGTCGATTTTTTAAAATAAAAAATTTTGCAAGTAATTATGATTTTTGTTTCACACTTTTCATATTCATTAGCTGGAAACAATACCTTTAAATACGTCGAAACGATAAAAAGTATCGCCCTTTTGAAAGTACCAAGACACAAAAATATATGGAATTAGGATTTTTTTTTAAAGGTTTTGCTTATTTGACGAAACCCTGTACACAAAAAAACTGTGCAAGTCAGAAAGATAACCTTAATTTGAACATATTTCGTGTAGGCATCATAGCTTGAAGGTAAAGCGCCTTGCTAGTAAACAGAAGGTTCTAGGTTCGAGCTCCAGTGCAATGAGTTGAAAAGATGGATTCAATTAAAAGAAATTTCGTATTTTTTGCCAATTATAGAGTTTATATAATTAGGGTTTCGTTTATCTAAGATTCATAAGGTATTTTTTAATTGGATTTTCTTTCTACTTTAAAAACTACTGCAATTTATTAATGATTCGGCATTTTAAATTTCATTTAATCATTTTTTTGTTTTTGTTTTTAGAGATTTAAAATTTTATTTTCATCTACGCTATTTTGTTTTTAATTTCGAATTTTAAAATATTTGAAATTTTAGATTGTATTTAAATAATTTGATTTGAACATTTTTAATTTGTTTAAAATAAAAAACTTCCTTTTATAGTTATTTTAAAATAAAATTTCTGGTGCTACCATCTATGTAAAAATTTATAAATTATAAATTAACAGTTTGGATTTGTTAATTAAAGGATAAGTTGTTTTAAAAGCAATGTAAGATAAGTTGTTTTTAAAGTAAACCCTCTGGGCGATCGGAGATCCCACTTATTCATTTGTTTCTCCTTTCTGCTTAAAGTATATTAAATAATATACTTTATAAATCTTAATTATATTATACACAAAAATAAATGTTACGTTTGCAAAATTAATATTTAAATTTTAAATTAAAAATTCATCTCACGAATACAGTAAAACCTGGATAATTCGGATTAACTGGGACCAGACCCAATCCGAATTATCGAATATCCGGATTATCCGGAGAATTAGAAAAAAAAAAGAAATAAAATAGAACATACTTACAGAAAATCACCTTTATGTTAAACTTATTGAATATTTGCAGACAGTAATGTTTACTTTTCTTAATTATTCCGAAAACATGTCAGAAAAAGTTTTTTTTATTATTTAGAATACGACGATGAAACAAGTTGATGTTACGGAAATTAGCCAATCGCTTCTCAAACTTGAAAAAAAAAAAAAAAAAAAAAAAAAAAAAAAAAAAAAAGACCAAACCGATCCGGATTATCCGGAGATCCGAATTAACGGGGTCCGAATCAGCGAGATTCTACTGTACTTGTATTAAAATTAGTAAATACTGCGCGCATGATAAAACTGTAAATTATGCATATAGAAAACAATTTTTACAAAATATAAGCATAACAAACCCACTTCTAAATAAAACAATAAAAAGAATATTGCCCAGTTAAACTGATGGCATTGAGCTCACAGGCTACGCATACTGATTGTACATTACAGCATTATATTTTCAAGGATTAATTCCGTTCGAAAAAAAAATTAGAAGGGGAAACAGCTCTCTCCCCCTTTTTTTATACTTGATCATTGAACTTCCTAAACTATCAAGGACATGCTTTATCATATAAAAAATCTATATCCAAAATTCAGAGCAAATCGGATAATTCTTAATAAAAACCCATTTAGCATTTATATAATTTAAGAAGAGTTATCCCCCTCTTTTATACTTAACCATTAAACTTCCAAAACTATTCAGAGATTTGAACCAAATCTGACAATTCTGCTTCAAAAACCCATTTATATAAATTAAGGGGGGGGGATTAGAACCCCCGTTCCCCGTGTTTATATTTATTCAATGAACACCTAATAACAGTCACGGAATCGCCCCATCAGAATGATCCTATACCTAAATTTTGAACGAAAACTTAATTCTGCATGAAAAACCCATTTATATCAATTAAGGGGAGGGGCATGAGCCCCCCGTTCCCCCTCTTATACATATCGAATGAACTCCAAAAACTAATCAGGGAAGCGCCTTATCAGGATATACCTATGTACAAAATTTCAAGTGGATCGGATATTTTTATCATGAGTTATCGCGTTACGTACGAACATACATACAGAACGGGCGGGCACATAAGCTCTCAGGCTATGATAGCCTGTGAGCTAAAAACTAGTCATTGGGAGCCACCGTAATACTTACCCATCATGGATATGCATATTATAATATATGAAAATAAAACATGTAAAAACTACTTATAAAAATGCATTGCAATTCCAAAACAAAATTTAAAAGTATATTTAAATATTTTTAATATGAATAGTTATGCTCTATTAATGAATTGCTGACGAACCCAATTCGGAAAATTATATAACACGCCAAACTACCCAAGTAATATCGAATTGCGTAAAAGATACATCCTTATAACTTCAAAAATATTACTCATATTAACTAACAGATTACTGCGTCGGATTAAGCGTCTCATTTTCAATTAAAATATATCTTATGAAATACAGAGTCATGAAAAATGGAAGGATGCAGAAAACAGGATTACAAATCTCAGCAGATAATAATCCGATCGACTTTGTTCTTTATGCAAAATTTGTGTTTCTCTATTGCCTTTTACGTACACTCTTTAAAATAAAAATAAAAAAATCGAAAATTTTTATGTACCTTTCATCAAAACGAATTTTTTGAGAGTCCGAAAAAAATGGTTCCAAATAATCGAGGTTACTGATATTAAATAAGCTTCGTCCCATTCTTATATACTAAGTACATACAAAATTTCAAGTCTCTATCTCAATTTGTTCGTGAAATAGAGCGTTTACAGACACACAGACAGACAGACGGCAATTTCTTTTTCTAAAAATATGTTTTTCGGAATCTCTACTATCTGAAACGTGTAAATCCGTCAATTTTTTTTTTCAAAACGATTGCAAGACTTAACCTATACTACGTATGATGGGTAAGTAATATTAGTCATATCTACAGATTTATTTTGCCATTGCCAACGACGTTCCGCCGCCAACGAAAGAGGTGGGAATAACAGGCTTCCAAATGGTCCTCCAACTGAACATCAGAATTTTCTTAGAGAAATTTCCTTTTTAGATTTTTCTTGTATATTGCCGAGAAACCATCTTAGGAAGTTAATTTTAGCGCTAATTCTCTAGAAAACTATCATAAAATTTTCTGTTGAAAAATATTGAGGTTCAGTTCGCGTTTTCAGGAAATATGGTGGGATTTGCTGATTTGTAACGGATAATGCCCTTTTGTTGCGAAAAGGGACTTTTTCTGTAAAATTCAGGAAAAAAATATTTTTTAACAGTGTAATTTACAACACATTTTTATTAAAATTTAATGTTTGGTACGTAGAAACTTTGTTGGAGTTTGCATTGACATATAATCTCATACATGTTAATACATCAAACAAATTATCCATCAATTATGCCTAATTTGTGCATAAATTAATAATGCATTTTAGAAACAAAAAGCTTTTTACGTTAAAAAAAAAAAAAAAAAAAAAGAGAGAGAGAGAGAGAGAGAGAGAGAAAAGAAGGAAGGAAGAAAGAAAAAAACAAAAAAACAAATCAGAAATTGTACGACAAACTTGGTAAATGTAATGCTTTCGAACTATAATTCCTTTAGTAAATATTCCGAAATTGGTACAGTAGCACGAAAAAATGCATAAACACAAAATTCATCACGATTCTATACATTGAATTCAGTCATATGGAAGTAATAGATTCCCTCTTAAATAGGACGTTTTCTCCCATGGCAAGCCAGAATCATTACCTATCATGGAATATCGTTAATTTAATTAAGTAGCATGGGGTTTAATAGAATGAAGGAAACTTTTAGTAATATCTTTTTAATTTTTATTCGATTTTCAGAAAATTTAAAATGACTCGACAAATTTGGAAATGACTACATATATATATATATATATATATAATTTCAAGCTGTTCGGTTGGGTAGTTTTTGCGATGATGTAATGCGGACAGATGAACAGACAGACAGGCGGTCGGATCAGACAACGACTATAGGTGCTATATGTTTATAAACCAAAATTACAAGTCGCTTCAACAACGAGGCGATAACTTACTAGTTAAAATCGAAGGTCAACGCTGATAGTTACGTAATAGGATTTCGCTTAACATCCGAAGAGAGAATTTTTTGGGTCGAGGAGGGAGATGCGACCGCAACCCAGATCCACAGAAAGCAAATACAAATTTAAATTTTAAAAGTAATTAATGAAATAATACGTGCATCGGTTAAAAAAGTTGCACATCGCAGACTGTAACGAAATAATATCAATCCTTAAGGCTATACAAAAAGTAAGCTGCAACAAAACATGCTTTTTTAACACTATTTCTACAAGTATTACACCTTCCAAAGTTTTGATTTTTACTTATTTTTCTTATAATCTTTTAAAGGGGCAATGAGTATTAAAAAGACACTTCAGTGTATTAAAAATGATTCGAAATTGTTTTGATCTAAAACATACAAATAAAATAGTATCATAAATCAAAATATTTTGAAAGCTGTCGTTTGATATCGGTAATAGTAGTATTGACAATAAAATTTTTCACATTTAAAAAGGACTTTAAGGAATTTTAAGGTCTTTCGGATAAACGAAATTCGGATAACCGGGGTCCCACTGTATTTCTGTATAACTGAATTTAATATTTATAAACATAATACATTTTGTATTTATGCATTTTTCAGAATAGTGCAACAGCTGTTGCACAAAGGTCTGAATGTTTATAAAACTAGTTATAATACGAACATTCGTTTTAGGGGTCAGATTTACACGTTTTAGGGGTCAGAGTACCCGAAAAACATGTTTTTAAAAAATGTCTGTCTGTCTGTATGTGACAGAAATTTTGTGGTCACTCTATCTCAAGAACATGCACAGAATTTCACAAAACTTTAGATTCAGTTAGACATCGATATAAACTGGATCTGATTAGTTTTTAATTGTCTATCGTCCAACGGGTGGTGCTGCTATTCTGCCTTTTTCACGATTTCCACAATCGCAGTATCTCAAAAACTAATGGACGATTTTCATAGAATTTCATGTTCCGTTAGTCCTTGATGTAATGTGGTTTTGATAACGATTAGGTGTAAATCATCCAACAGGTGGCGCTGCTATGCGGCATTATTCATGATTATCGCAATAGCTCTATTTCAGGAACTAACCCACGAATTTTCGTCCTGTTTCAGATTCAGTTAGTCCCTGATATAAATTAGTATTCTTTAAGTTTTCGAGTAAATAGCTCAACAGGTGCACTTTTATCCAGTTTTTTTTTCCTTCTATTTTTGTGATGATTCTATCTCAAGTATTATTACACAGATTTTCATAAAATTTCAGATTCAGTGAGCTTGAATTTGAAATAAGTTGTTGCAGATTAGAATTTGGTGTAAATTACCTAACTGGTGATTTTGCCTTGTTTCATTTTTCTAGAAGTATTAACTTTTTCCAGCACACTGTGCCCGGTCTGGGATACCCAATTTTATTTCCAAACTTGCAAACGGCACCAATAATATTTTAGTAAAATTTTGCTTTTACAATAAAAGTTTAAATTAAGGATTTAAAAAAAAGTAAAAAATTCGTTTTTAAATTCCGCTGACAGTCGATAACTTCTCATTTTGCTAACATATTTTGCCCATGCCGGAAAGGGTTAATGCATTAATGTGTATGAGATAGAAGAAAGTTTTGGGATTGCCACATCCGACTTAGTTTTACTTTGAGAACAGCTTTTAAAGTGTGTTTAAGTGTGTTATAACCTCAAAAGTAAAATTCACTTATCCTTGCAGGGCCATAGATAGAAACGAACAATAGGGGGGGGGGGCAAGATAATGTAAGGGGGGGTCATAATTTTTTTTCTCTCTCTCTGACGCAGAAAGATAAATTAGTGCATGTTCCCGTTGTAGGTACTATGTTTCTTATTAAACTGTTATAATAACTTCATTTTATGCTAAGAAAAGTATATGATGATGAAAATTTCGAGTGTATAACTGGTGCAAAATTAAATATCGTGTTAGTTTCATATGTACAAGTAAAATGGGGAAGTGTTGAAACACTTATTTTAGATACAATTTACTAGTAATTTTGCACAAATGTGAAAGGGTCTCAAAACTAAATTAGATTTTTGAACAAAATTTCATTTGAATTTTTAGAACAGGAATTCATTTAGTGACCTTGGAATCGTTTCCGGGGGGGGGGGGGGGTGTATCAAAATAATTTAGGGGGTGCTGAGCCGCCCATAAAGTTCCCCCTCCTTCCTAGCTACGGCCCTGTATCCTTGCATAAGGTACTGTTTAAGCTAGAAACATCCTAATCTTAATCCGTTTAAAAAGCAACAACCCTTGCACAACTGTGATAAACATTTAAGAAAAAAAACAGCTATTTCAGAATTAACGTTTTCCCTAACATTTTTCGTGGCCTACAACATCCTGTTTCTCACCGTGAAATTCATATCTGCAAATGTGATTTATTTATTATTAACAAACAAATTTCAGTAAGACAGAAATATTTCTGACAGGTGAAAGGATTTTAGACGTCAGAAAATTAAGATAAGACTTGGGTATATAAAGTACTGGTGTTTTTGAAAGAATTCTATTTGCGAGATATAGTGTTTGTCTATTTCAAATTTCACTAATATATACAACTCGCTGTCATCATGAGGACTTTAGTTTTCATCATTCTCATCGTATCCTTATTAGGAGGTAAGTATAAGCGCAAAAACTAATTTATATTTCGGTTATATCAGCTTAATATATATTAGAAAGATTTGAAATAAGGGAAAAAGTAAATTATTATTATTGTTATAATAATAATAATTTAATAATAATGCTTTATTTTAATCAAATTAAAATATTCAAATAAAATTATTTAAATAAAATTCAAAATTCCAAATTTTTTTGAAAATCCGAAAAAAAAAATAGCGGAGGTATAAATAAAATTTTAAATTTCCAAAAATGAAAAAAAAAGCTATTTAAACAAAATTTAAGATATTGAATCATTAATACATCGCAATAATTTTTTAAACAGAAAAAAAATTGAATTACAAAAAATGTTATGAATATCAGATGAACAAAATAATGTAAATCCTTAAATTGTCAAAAAAAAAAAAAATAAATAAATAAATAAATAAAAAATAAATAAAAAATAAATTAAAAAAATAAAATAAAATAAAATAAAATAAAATAAAATAAATAAATAAAAAAAAATAATAATAAAAATAAATAAATAAATCTATCTTAATGTTCCAGCATCGCGGTTCAAACTAAGAACCATCTGTTTACAAACGAGACACTTTACCTCCAAAGTATGATGTCAAAACGACAAGCGTTGAAATAAAGAATCTCGTTTGAAATTTAAATCGCAAAAATAAACGGATAACATTGAAAAAAAATTTTATTTCAATTATAAACTTTTTCAAAATTTTGATTTTTCATGTGGCACGAGGTATTCAATCTTAAGTACACAAAATTCGAAGTCTTTGATTTATACGGTTTTTGTTTACCAACTCTGTGACAGGGTCGTAGATAGGGGGGGGGGGGGTTAGGGGGACTCAGACCCACCCTATAACATTTTGAGCCTCTTCTGGAAAAGATTCCAAAGTCACTAAAGGTATTTCTGTTCCGAAAATCCAAATGAAATTCTGTTCAAAAATCTAATTTAGTTTTGAGGCCCTTTCACAGTTTTGTAAAAATACTAAATTGTAAGTAAAAAACTTTCAACACTTACACAACCTATTTGTACGTATGAAGCTAACATGATGTTTAATATTGCACCAGTTATACACTCGAAATTTTCATCACCCCATACTTTTCTTAGCATAAAATGAAGTTATTACAACAGTTTGATAAAAAGCATAGTACCTACTGTGTGAATATGCACTAATTTATCTATCCGCGTCAGATAGAAAGAGAGAGAGAGAAAATATGAGCCCCCCCCCCCCCTCCTAATATTCACTTCTTGCTACGGCCCTGTTCTGTGGCGGACGGATAGACAGAGGACACAGACGAATAGGCTTTCGTCAGATGAACGAAACCTTGAAAATAATTTTGTAAAAAATGGGTCAACCCTCCCCTATTTCCCCTATAGTAGATGTAGCAAAATTATCAGATTTAACCTCTTCAGACCTGAGGTACCCAAATGTGTATCTCCATTCTTTTCCTCATAAAAACTAAACTGTTCGAATTTTCTGCATTTTTACTTTACTTCTATACAGCTGCATGATTTTTTGCTTCAAAACAAAACCAATAAATGCCAGCACTGATGAATATTACCTCATAAAATAAATATTATTTTCATCCGAGTTTCGAAAATACTTTCAAGACATTGTGGAAAAGAAAGTAAGAAATATTCTTGATTATTTAACTTAAATGCTTTACAAAAAAAAAAAAAAAAAATTGAGGATTGGCTGATCATTTACTTGTTTAAATATCTTAATTTTGCTATTGCGTAAATTTATATTACTGATAGTTAAACTGATGTTTTAAGGGGATTAGTACTTTTACATCCATATTTGTAAACCTAAATTACCAGTCCCCTAAAGTACTGATTTCATAAGAATAACTCTTTCAGTCATCTATGGTGCCATTTTGATTATGCAAAAGCAATAAATGTACATTTGTAGAGTTATTTTATGCTCAGGTCTGAAGAGGTTATACAAAAATATCAGATATTTTTTATATTTTCGAAAATATCATGATACTTGCTAGCTCTGGTTCTCGATATATTCTTTATTGTCTACTTTCTCTCATTTTTTTTTCTTTGAACTATAGGAGCATTTTGTGCAAGGTTGCGAAGACAGGCCCCACCTGCTCCTATTTCCGCTGATAAGGCTGCTGATTTAAAAGGCCCACCTGAAGGCATCAGTACACAGTAAGTTATATTGTTTATAACATTCATTTTTTTAAACACTCGGTTAATTAAAAAGAGAATAATGTATGAAGAGTTAACATCACTTTTACATCCTGAAATTTCAGCAAGGATCTCTGCAAATATAACGTTATCATTTTGAAAGGGGCAAGGTCTGGCATATGATATCGGAACATATCTCTATGGGGAAGGCGGGTTTGTCTTTTGATATCGATATCATTTTTGATCCAGTCAAAATTTTATATTTTTATTTGTAACATGGTCTTTGGTACATAATAGCATGTTATCTTTTTTAGCTTGCAATCTATTTTTTTTTTTTTTTTATCAAAATTCAAAGTTATTATTAAAATTACGAAATTATCATAAAACTAACTAATTCTAAAATATGGAATGTTCTAACGATTGACATTCCTATTCTTCTTCGTATGTGTATTCATGTATATTAATGGTTCGAGAAGCCGTATGTGAAGTATATTTGAAATGAAGCTTATGTATACTAATAAATAAAGAGAAAAGGCAGGAATGTTGCCCACTTGTTTTGTTGATGAGAATTTCGATTTGCCCCCACCCAATGTTCGTTCGGGGAAGGTATTGCAGGACTTTATTATTGTTGAATGTATCGCGTAACAAAAAGCTGTTATATAATACATTAAATAGTAACTATTTCTTTTAAGTGTTATTCGATATAAAGTTTTTTCATATGTAAAGCGATATTTTTATTGACTTTTCTTCATTTGAATCGTAAAAATATGTAAAAAATAAATGTAACCAGTTGTTTCGTATACTACTTCAAAAAAAGAAATAAATTCTAGAAATCAGAACATTTTTACGCCTTGATAACGAAATCAATACCGGGATGGGGGGGGGGGGGGGAATTCGAGGGATGATAACATATGATGAATTACCAAAAGTATGTCAAAAATTATGAATAAGTTGATAACTTTATATTTGCACAGGTTGATTTTTATTTGCTGAGTTAAAATTTTGAATTTTTTTTTATAATGACTAACCATATTATTTGTAAACAAAATTATGTGATAAAATTTCTCATCATTTTTTTAAATGCTAAATTGAAATTTGTTTAAAGAGTGGGGTAATTTAAAATCCTTATAATTCGAAATATTATTTGTAGAATTTATTTATTTTTTCCTTTAAATAAACACAAATATGTAAGTTTTAATTTTGATTCAGCATTTTTTAAAATATTAATTTAAAAAGCATTTAAAATATCTAAAATAAAAATTTAAGAAAATAATTTATGTAACTTAAAAAAAAACATGTTTTCAAAACTAAATTTTTCTTTTCAAATTTGCTGAATCAAAATTAAAGTAAAATAATTGAAAAAGACATGTTCCAAATTTCAACCATTTAACTTTAATGGTTCTTGAGTTTTATAGCAGTTTAAATATGCAAAATGATTGAAAAACTCATCATGAAGAAAAACGAATTTTCACACGAAATAATTTTCAGAACAAACCGTTGGTTAAAAGCTAGATTTTGAAAACAAACCAAAAGGAAAAAAA